>JAMKCF010000333.1:0-29423 GCA_023634235.1 Pisaster brevispinus | reverse complement strand
TCCAAGAGATGAATCTTGCTAATGCAATGTTTATCACAGATTTCGCAAATAAATGTGGTCTCCTCGAAGTCCAGCTGTCCGATTTCCAAAACCTGACCGACACACTCAATGTCATTCATGATTGTATTGAATGGATTTGTAGGTCTCAGAGAAAGACGTTGATAAATAGTTACATTTAGCCTCTGAGAAAGACCTTGCTTGGGTCGAAACCTCAGGCTACTAAATACTAAATATTTTTTGCATTTATACCACAGGTCCTTTTAGTTGGTAAGCAGTTTGCAACAGCTAATTCTATTCACTGAAAAGTTACACGTTAACAGTTTGGATAATCTGAAACTTTAATCAGAAAAATCAAGCTATTGACATCGAAAGCTTTGAAGATAAAAATACTTTTAAATCAAAACTGTATTTCGGGTTGATTTCAAGATTTATGGATGATTGTTCAATTCTCTCTGCACATTCTTAAATTTCCAAACAAAAATTCATCTCTTTTGTTGAGATGGCAGCCGAGTGTCTTGAGTTGTCTCTAAAAGGGATGTTCAGCGCATCAGAGGCCGACTCTCCCAGAAATGGAGGCAACTCAACTTCTACCACTACCAGACCAATCCACCATCATGGCTGGCATCAAGATGGAAACTGAAAAGGAAAATAATACAATATAAAACAAATTATGTCTAGCATTGAAAACGGATAGCTGCACTGTTTTGGTAGCTAAAACGAAATTAAAAAGTCAAACTTTTTAGAATACAGTACCACACCACTTTTATGGACTAGGAACCATTTCAATACCCCACTGCCACTTTCTAAGGGATTTTTTTAAATTCATTAACGGATGTTGGACTCTATATCACTTTTTAAAATATTCCTCTCAAGATTGGTAGCTAAAATTCTAATTATTGACCTTTAAAAACCAAAAATTCACACATTTTATTGCACGGGCGAACACTTATACCATGCATGTTAATCTCTGCATACATTCTGTTAACCTTTCTGGACACGTAAGGATATAGTTACGTATTAATTTAACCTATAATTAAAGACGATTCTGTAGTGGACATTTCATTTAAAGTCCAGTTAGTCTGTAATCTGAACCTGAATCTGAATTATATAGTCCGCAAGGCATCCAAATGGAAACATCACACCAAACTTTGTAAAGAAGATAATGAAGAATTTGGAGGAAAACCCCAACTAAATTAATAGGGAAAATCCAGGCAGTCAAGTAGGGACTGAAAATCCAATCCACATGCAAGGCTTCGATCCAGGAATTGGACCAGGGTCCACAGACTCCGAGGTGAAAGGCAGGGAAGAAACCACTGAGCCAACCTGCTGAATGCCCTCTAACATGTCTAATAATTCCCTATTCCCCTATATTTAAAGTTTAATTTGATTGACAGATCGCGAAGTGGCTGTCTCTCTGGCTGCTCTGCAGGCATTACAATTTACTAGTGACTCTCTCTGTCATGGATTAATTTGAATCAAAATTAATTCTATGGTATGGTTCTAACAACTTCTAGCTACTAATCCCATGGTCTTCGGGCACTGCCAAGATCATACCAGTTTCAGCATTGAACGTTTCACTTTTAGGTTGAACCATGGTTTGCATTTGCCATTGGCTATACTCAGCCCTTGGCGCGCACCATTAGATTGCAATTGAATGATCAATGAGTAATGATGGCGTCCTATGTTTGCAGAACACCGACAATAGAAAATAGCTCAGAAATTTCACTTACTGTTTAGCGAATAAATCCTGCAATTTATACTTGCTATGTACATTTTTTCGGTAGAGTTCAACCTATGGAAATTCTCAAATTCTTTTGCCAGCATGAATCTTCCAGTTAAAATAAAAAATTCTCCGATGAATAAAATGCACCAGCCAGACCGTGTGCATAAGTGTACAGCGTACGCACAAAATGTGTATTCAGGAATGAATTTCGTGCTTGCAATTGCCGTATAAAATGTTCGTCAACAACCGTCATGACGGTTATATAGGTATTGACGCGTCAATACATAATTAGATATCTTGCGTTCACAATGTGAAGGCTGAACCGAATGTTGAGCGATTTTCGCACAATCTGAGTGGCCAACTTTGGGTTTTAAGTTGGCCCAAATTAATATGTCAGGTTCTCACTTTAGCCTGGGGTTTAGAATGCATTGGTTATACTTCATAAGTCAAATCTTGCATATTCTGAAGTATTACTCTTGAATTTTCCCGCGGTCACCTGACCACCAAAGCTTAGCCGCCCCATAAATAGTCCCAAGATTCCATCCACTTTGTACCCTTGCTGTGGCACTTTTTATGGTGCTAAAAATAGCTCATAGATTATAGCTCCATGCTTTTAATAAATTTAATCTGTGGGGGGGGTCTTTCGTGGCTGATGCAGAGAAATAACCACGAGCTCAGACTTGAAATCAAGTCTAGGGAGCACCCTTCTCCGAACCGTCATGACGCGTCATCCGTAAAAAAAAAAATCCGGTGGCCGTACCCACCCACCGCAGCCTTGTGTGTAGTGCACCATGGAGCAATGAGTGCACCCTGTGTTGAGAAGATCGCGCGGGTGGTAAGTGACGGTTGTTAATGGTAGTTGACAAAAATTTTGAATTTGTAGTAGCCTTACTTTTGTTTACAGTCCCTGCCCCCCCCCCCCCGCAGACGAAGCGGACTGAAGCTAGCCGCATATTTGGCCAGATTTCCCATCCGCGTATTCAGGAAAATTAGAATCCATGCAGTAAAAGGCGGTGAAATTTCTGTCTCCCTTCCTTTTTAAATTTAACGGATTTTTTAATAATCTTGCTTTATCAGTATAAATTTTTCAATATTTTTCACTAACATATCAATGACCAGACTCGTCGACAGAAATAGCTCATTCGGCTGCATAATTAGTAAGCAATTAGCCGCCACAATTAAGACCTCATTATCAAGACCATGTTACGCAAGTGCTAAAAAACTTGCACTCACGCCAAAGTTAATGTACTTTTCGTGTAGCATAAAAGATGGAATTTTGTTCAATAATCCGATAGGCCATACCACTGGGCACACTTCATTTTGGAGGTGGCTAATTCGGATAACTAATTAATACCTAATAAGCCGCTACAATACACGCCATTTTCGATCATACGTTAATGTATGGCACTTGTCACAATACTTACTATTTTGACTGCACTAGCCATAAAGTAAATGTACCCTTAATGTTGCATACAAGATGGAACTTTATTCCACAATCTTAAAGAACATACCACTGGGCACATTTAATTTTGGATGTGGCTAATACGGATAACTAATTATTACCTAATGAGCCGCTACAATACACGCCATTTTTGACCATACGTTAATGTATGGCACTTACTATTTTGACTGCAATCGCCGTAAAGTAAGTGTACAAAGGGTGCTGTATATTTAGGCAGCAAGGCAAGGCCCTGCCTGCAGCAAGGCAAGGCCCTGCCTGCAGCAAGGCAAGGCCCTGCCTGCAGCAAGGCAAGGCCCTGCCTGCAGCAAGGCAAGGCCCTGCCTGCAGCGCCCTGCCAGTGCACGCCGCGCACCAGCGTTTTAGTTTTTTTGTTTTTTAGGTTGTTTTTTTTTTTTTATAGTAAAAGTTTTGCTCGAGCGTTGCTCGAACCTCTCACCTTCTGTCTTCTAGTAGCCCGTCCTACCACTGCGCTAAGTTACTGCCACCACCACCACCCTTTGCTTTTTGCAATGTATATTGTCAACTTCAGGGGTTTTTTTTGTAAAAGGAAATTTAATGCTTGGTCCGAGCCAACCAGGACTCGAACCCGGCTCTTGCGATTTGCAAGACCATCTTCTATCCAGTTTTGCTAATTGGCTGATCTACAGAAAATTTACTTTATTTGAGCTATAAATATGTCTTTACCTTGTATATATTATGTAAAAAAAAGGCCAGGGTTCGAACCCGGGTCTTTTGATTTACACTACCTTAAACTATCCAATTGTGCTAACTGTCCAACTTGCAAAGGGTGCTGTATATTTACGATACAACTAATATGTTATAAATAACAGTTAAATATAAAAAAATATTTATAAAAAATAAAAAAAACATGCTGAGCTTCGAACCGGGTTTTGCACTTTGCTCTACCACGAACGACCTACTCATCGTATTCAGTTGCGCTGACTATCTTCCCGGTAATTTTGTGTTTGTTTGTTTATTGGAGAACGTTACTTTTTATACTAAATACAAAAATTGCCATACCAGTATACCCCAGGATTAATACCCCGGTCCTGTGGTTTCGGAGTACGTCAACTATCACATTGCGCAAACTATTCTCGGCAAAATAAGCATTCCTTTCTAAAGATGTAATAAATTAAGCTACTTTAATAGTAAGATAACAAATGACATACGACCATACTCGGATTCTAACCATCTCCGTCACACAAGTTACACAAGCTACATCAAATTTTAGGTACCTGATGCCTGATGTAGAATGAGTTCATTTCTAACAAGCTACGTTACTGGTTTTACGTTAATACTTTTTTTAACATGGGTTCTTTTATAAGAGTAGCCAATGGCCTATACGCAAAATTGGTTCTTGTTTGCAGTTTTTGGCGAGCTGCTTTAGCAGAATGTGGGCCTATGTAATACCAATTTTGTCCGTCCGTCCGTCCGTCTGCATTGAGACTTTTTGATAAAGTTTTTGCCTTAGATAGGTTGTTGTGTTATGTAATTATTTTTGTGTGAATAGATTCACTGAGTGAAAGTAAATGGAAATTGTGGTCAAGTTATTGTATTGTTTAAATATGTTACAGTTTTCTGGGTACATTGTTACCTTCTGGAAATTGTACAGCTTCTGTCCGGCCATCCGCATTGAAACTTTTTGTTCAAGTTTTTGCCTCATGCTGTTAGATAGTTTGTTGTGTAAAATAGTTGTTTTTATCCTCATTTGCCGTTCATTTGTCTTACAGCCAAAATTTTGTTTGATCCACAGTATGGAAATTGTTTTTTTATTTATGTTAAAGTTTTCGGGGTACATTATTACCCTCTGGAAATTGAACAGCTTCCTTCGAGTAATCTTAATGGTTTTGCAATGAACTTCGAATAAGAATGCTTTTAAATGGTATATTATATTAACATAAATCAGGTTTACCATTGCAACTATATTTTTGGGAACAACCAATAAAAACAAACTTTAAAAAATGCAGAGTATTTTTCAGAAGAGCAATTTTTGTGGAAGGGAAGATTTCTGGTACATGTAACATGTATCACTGACTAGTTCAATGAATGTGTGTGATGATGTGCATTGAATTGAACAAATGCATGTGTGGGTTTTCTGGTGGAACAATTGTTGTGGGTCTAATTCAATTCCAATTGTAAGACTTTAGTTTCTCTGTTTGACACAAAGGAAGGTTTTAGGTCATTTTGTAAGTGGCAGAGATGCTGTTATATAGGTTGGTGTCTCATTCAGTACAATTTCAGAGGGCAAAGAGGTAAGTCATGCAGGCTGGGACTGTATGCATCCTGTAACATGCATCTATAGGGTGATGTCTTGGAAGGTTCAGTTTATAATAACGTGGGTTCTTATGGTGTTTAAATATCAGTTAATATATATAGTGGTTACATTATGCGTTTGAAATTACCTGAAATTTGGGTAGTATCGATATAGCGACTAGGAATGCTTTTGGGTTAACATGGGGGAAATAGAACTAGCTTTTGCAAATTAGCTGCCGATGAACAACCCTGCAAAACATATTTTTAGTGGTGTCGCACTTGAGACGCCCTAGCATGGTCTCATGAAAGCTGTAACAGTTGGTTGGGGTTAGATGCAGTCTGGTTTAGGTGTTCCTTGATACATCATGCCCCCTCCCATTGCTCTCATATACTTCAACACACTATTTTCCTCTTGTAAAAAAGAACCCCCCCCCCCACCACCACCTAAACTCCTATTGAATTGCTGAGATTCCAAGCACAATCAATATACACAATAGGGGAGTACAGTAGCCCCATATTGAGCACGAATTGTTCCTGATGAGAGGTGCTTTCACACCAAGGAGGTAAAAATTCAAGACTGCGGGGATACATCTGGATGAAAGACCATCCCCATTAAGCTCATTTGCATTTAGGGCAATGCTGTACTAATACAATTGAACAATCAGCTAATCACTGCCAATTTCAGTAGTGGCTTAACCACACACTTCGGGGGGGGGGCATGGGTAAAGACTCTTTTGAGGGAGTTATTTTAAGGATAAAACCATTTATTTCTTCATTTTTAAGATCTCATTTTGGGAGGGGGCGAGAGGTGGTGGCGGGGCAAGAGGTGGGGCGGAGTAGAGGTTTTTATGGGTGTGGGGTGGTAATGCATCACTGGATTTATTGTGTGTTATCCTACGGTGATTATAAGGTGTCGTGTATTAATACATTTTCTGATCACTTCCAGGGTTCAAATCTGGGGGAAGCTACCCGTGAAGGGAGAGACGTTAGAGAACGAGTCAGACGGGAATAGCTATCCACTTCAGCTGGCCTACACAGACCTCAAAAGCACCGCGCCCCAAGAGACCCAACCTGCTGAGTATATGTTGCGTTGAACTAACCAAAGTACTAAACCTTTCACCATGTATAAGGTTGACATTGATTGAAAGTGTTCGACTGAAACTTAAGATTAACGTAAAACTAATTTGAGTTGATTATTCAGCTGATTATTTATGTGAATGCTCCTGATCAGATCTGTTTATTAATGTCTTGTAAATACTATGATAAGTCTTGTAAATAAATGTACTTATCCTTCATTTAAGAAATGGTCAAAGTGTTTTGATTCTAATGTCTCTCAGTGTGTGTGTAAAGAAAAACTACAGAAGGTTATGCCCAGTTTTTGATAACTAAAATTCTTGGATGTGACATCGTTGTTATGGACAGTTTGGCCGCCATGGCCGACCAGCCCATTGCAAGGGATCGTCAAACTCAACAAAATAACACAAATCGACCACTGGTTTCCTTTCACTTCTACAGCTTAGTTTTTTAAAAATTCAAACACGGAATTCTTATTTACAGAAGGAACATAATTTTACTAAACAGTAAATTGTATGCTGAACGAGTCAGTTGCACCCCAAAGAACACAGACCACGAGTCGACGGCGCACGTACATTTTATACTGGGTATTAATCATAGTGTTACATAATTACGATGGAAATATTTCAACCTCCATACCATAATCAGGTGTTACAAAATACCAGTTATGAGCAAGTTTGGGTGTTAACCTTTAGTGAATTTGCCGTTTAAATCATGTATGCGTGGTCTGTGTTTCACTCGAACGAGTCAGGCGATTGATTCGTCAAGTATGGCAACCATGGTGACTAAGTATCGAAGAGAAAAACATGTACTGGCCATTAAACAAATTGCCTAATGTAGTGCAATAATAATTATGTCTTAATATTTGACATTATTCATTGGCAAAATCTTACCATTTATCGTTAAACAAATATGTTTGTGATTAAGAAAGGTTTACAAACTCTCTCGATCACATAACCAAAACGCCATCTTGACAAAGAAAGGTTTTACTTCGTTGGTCTAGAGATGCTCCGGAGCTAGGTTCAGGGGCGGATCCAGGATTTTCCAAACGGGGGGGGGGGCGTGAAAATTTACCAAGCAACAAAATGGTGAAAAAAAGTGTACGAGGTATGGAATATTAGTAGCTTTAAAAAAAACCAGGTAAGGCCTTTGTCTTTAATTTTGTCTCTCCCTTATTTTTCCCCTCGAGTTTTTTTTTTTCGTTTTTTTTTTTTTTTTTTCGTTTTTTTTTTTTTCAAGCAAAAGGGGGGGGGGGCGTGCGCCCCCCACGCCCCCTGTATCCGCCGCTGAGGTTGATCCAGTTGGACTAGCTAGTTCAACCATGCAGCGTTCGAGTGACATCTAGATCGACTATGGTTTAGTCTAGAAAACTCTAGTCAGCCACCTGAACTTGCTCCATGTTTAGTTGAGCGTAAAACGGAGCAGTAGAAATAGGTCAGGGTGCCGAAGAGTCATCACAGTGTTCAGCTAAACTTGTATGAATCTAGCACTAGCAGTGCTGGAAGACTGGAGTCCGGTCTGAATCTCGGACAACAGAGACTTGGATTCGGACTTGGACTCGGAAAACAGGAACTGAAAGCTTGTCAATTTATTCGATGTTTGTCTGGATATTCAAAGGCCCCTGACATCTCCAGTGTATAACAATTAAGTACAAATATAGAAGTGTCGTTTGTTTTCATATTATAGTTCAAAGTTTTGCAATGCTTTTGATACGGCAAATAATTGTCTGCACAGGTGCAAGAAATTCCACAGTTATCACACTTCGTTGTGCATTACTTTACGGTCTACGAGTCTTGTCATTGATATGTAACTAAAAAATTATGAAAAAATCATACTTATAAAGCAAGACTATCAAAAAATTCGTTAAAATTAAAAAGGAAGGGAGACGGAAATTTTACCGCCTTTTACTGCATGGATTCTAGTTTTCCTGAATACGCGGCTGGCCGGCCCTTGAATACGCGGATGGGAAATCTGGCCGAATACGCGGCTAGCTTCAGTCCGCAGACGATGATGATGTAAACGAATCCATCAAACCAACATGGCGGCGCCCAGTAGCCCTGGATTGGAGCTTCTTTACGCTAGTGTAAAAGAACAAATTCGATCTCAATATGATGCTCTCGTTTGTTGTTTACACTGGAATATGGTTCACAGTGGGTTTAAGTGTGTTGGAACAGAAGATTCGGTGAGCTGTTTTACTAAAAACTAGGACCGTAGGAGAGAAATAAGTAACGTATCCACATACGTTACGTATGTTTTGTTTATAATATATGACTTATGTGGAAATTGAAATTGACTCGGGTTGACGTTGAGTGTGTGTACTATTAACTAATGAGTATGTACTTTAGTGTGTGTGTAACTGTGTGAGTGGACATGGACTGGTGAGTGAATTAGAAACCATGGAATGGATGATGGAGGCATGGATTCACGAATGAATAATGAAAAATAAAAACGTCAACTAAACCTACAGCCTGCACAGGCTACACTCTGTCACTCACACTGCAGCAGCATGAGGCTCATGATGAGCAGGGGCCAATTTCATAGCACTGTTTGTGTTTACTGCGAAATTCCTTGCACTTGATGGGCGCAATCTTTGAAAATGGCCTTTTGTTAAATTTGAAATTTGCGCGCGCTCAATTTTTGCCCACACAAATAAAAATTGCGTGGCTGAGGCACAAAATTGACACAAAGGCACCTTCTTTTTATTTATAAATTGCCACTCTAGAAAAAACCCCGAAAAAAACAAAACAAAAGCAAGCAAACAAAAAACGGGATGCATTTGTCTTGCAAAATGCGAAACCTATTTCTCGACATTCTTCCTAAGTTTTTGAACGAAAGTATCACTTCAGCAGACAGAAGTTAAAATTTGGCAGAATACTATTTTGAACTAACCCTTTTTAACGTATAATCCCTTCATAGTAGCATAAATATTTCACGACAAATGGTGAGAATTATGGTTGAACGACAAAGATCGCGCAGTGTTTTATATCAGTCACTATCACAGTATCAGACTCTGAAATTCCACATTAGAACAAAAACACAAAACCGCTGGACTTGTCCAGTCATGAGTTTACTGTCCCGAGGCTGAAATCACTGGCCTCGGCCTGAAGTCCAGTGTTGTGTTAATTTTGAGCCCTGTCCATGCTTTTTAAAGTTACAGAATTTGATTCAATTTGTTTTGCAGCCCTCTGGACAAAAGAGTGAACTTCTTCCAGATGGTTGGTGTGAGGGGACCAGTGACTCATATGCCTTGAGGTATCAGCCTGCTGAGGGTGAAGATGGTTACCTGCTAAAGGTGGTCAGGATTGATGATACTCTGCTGGTTCATGTTCTGGTAAAGTATTTTAATGTTTGTTTAGTTTTTCTTTGTTCATGACTGCCCTGATTTCAGACCACCAAAAGGCGAGCAGGGCAGGGACTCAAAGACCTCGAATGATTGTCAAATGGCTTGAAGTTACCAAATCACTTATTTAGATGCAATGTTCACCTTGCTTGGTCCAGAGATCATACGTAAGAAGAAGGGAAACTTTGGTTTTATAAATAAATAATATTGTTATATATTTCTGGTAATGAAACCGAGGAAGCTTCATAAGTGAACTTAATCACTGTAGCTTGCAAGTCTAAGGAAAACTGTACACAAGGGTGCTTGCTATGTGAACCAGAAACACCGAGGTTAACCTCTCTTCTTCCATGATAAGTGTTCTGGGTTCTATTACACTGTACATGCACTACCATTCCAACCCTAGCACACGGGACCCATGGCTTAATGTCCCATCTGAAGGACAAAGCAATAATGGTAAAGTATCTACTTCCAGGACACAAGTGCCATGACCGTGACTCTGCTGATCATGCAATCGATGCTGGTGTCGATTTCACAAAGCACTAAGATTCATCTTAAGAAGATGAGTTGTCAGTACTACCATAGTGATTTGTGTTGTGACATCACACTTTGCTTAGCAATTAAGATGGATTTGCACTTACGATCAATCTGAACGCTTTGTGAAATCGAGCCCTCATTGTGCAATCATTCGCACATTGCTGTACGATATGCTTGCTCAGTGATTATTGGTTATGTACATGAAGCTTTAAACTGATCACCTCGCGAGAGTCAAATGAAACTATTTGACAAAAATTGTTGCATTGGTGGCGTTACCCTCTCAGTCCCCCTGAGTTCACCTAAGAATGATTGTATACAAATACAAATGTTGGAAGGTTGTAAAGGGGGATTCTAAGATGCTAGATTGGAATCAGACATTATGTAAAATGTCACTTTTTTTCACTGTTTTAAAGTGAGTTTCAATAACCCAAATAATGTAAATTTTCTTGGATAGAGAGAAAGAGATGAAAAGCTATCAGATATTTCTTTGGAGACATCCGACTACGTGAACGTGGACCATCTTGGAGACTTTCACAGGTAAATGTCAGGGAAATTACATTGTGAAAAAGAATTATAACAATTCCGAAAGGCTGCGCCGATTTTAGTAAAAGTTTTTGTACATAGATATAGTTCTATGGTATACATAGATAGTTCCCACTTGACGCTACACAGAGAAAAGTCGGCTATCTTTACAGGCGATGTTTTAATTTTTTGAATGCACAACTACAGCAGGCAATAAGCGTAAATACGGCGTGCGGCACGCTTGAGTTTATCAAATTCTGTGCAAATTGATCGGTGAACCACTTGGCTGCATAGAAAAAATAGAACGCATGATGCAGTTCAAAGCCAAAAGCCAAGTTGCCGTAAAGATAGCATCTTTTGGGAACTTTGTACTGGTTATTTTAGTAAAATGGGTGCTACTGGTCTGTTTGCTCTCTTTGAGTTTAGATAAAGTGCAGCAAATACAGAAAGCTGCTATGCGAAGCTTTTTAGTAAAAACAAAGTTTTAAAAACAAAGTACAGGAATGGTCATTATAAAGTGAAAAACGTAAACTTTCTTTCAGAAATGAACATAGTGTTATTACTGAGAGTATCTTCTCTATAATTTGTTGCCATACAGTGGTAATTCGCAGTGTTGTTATCGAATACTCATTGAGTTCTCATACTCGGCTAGCAAAATACTCATTCTCAAAGTCCCTACTTGATAATCGACTGGAAATTTATTTGTACTCAAAAGTCATGTAGTCCATACTCGATTGAACATGTACTTGGACATCTGTTTGAAATACTCGTGGTCAAAATACCACTTTCCTTGCTGCTTTCATTCACGTGCGTTCTTACAGGGAATAGAGGTCAAAATAATTACAGTTTTTATACCTAAATTTTTTTTCTAAATAAACAAAATTGTACTTGCACTCGTAGATCCAATTACTTGGTACTCAGCTGTTGGACTTGGTACTCGGATATCAGAATACATGGTACTGGGACACCTGTTCTTGTATTCGATGGCCCAAGTACTCGTACTCAAGTACTACTCGGCAGTACTTGATACTGAAAAGTACTCAACAACAACACTGGTATTACCCTATATCAAAGATGGAATCTAGCTAATTAAATTAGCTAGATTCCATCTTTGATATAGGGTTTAAATTTCTTTGATTGTTAAAAGATTCATTTTTTCAATCACTTTATGACCAAGGATGTTTCAAAACCTAAACAAGCTTCAGCAACAATTCAAAACGGAACTGATCGACAAACTAAAAGATGCCCCTTCAACAAGTACATCATCTGGACGAACCCAGAGGGACACAAGGCAATGGGAAAACCCCAGGGGTAGGGAGGAGGACACAGACCCTCTCAGGATGCCCAGCAGACAGCCTTACAGAGATACACGACCAGAGTGGTATGTAAATCAAGACAATACGTGAGTTAGGCAGAGGAAAGAGTTACAAGTCTGAGCGTGTGATAGCCGGGAAGTTTTGCGTGGCCGATGCAGAGAAATAACCGTGATCTCAGACTTGTAATCAAGTCTATTGGATTTCAGAGCTGAGATTAGAAATACAGCCCGACTAATGTACACAGGTACATAATCATAAACTGACAAGTGGTTGGCATCTATACAAAATATTAGACATTTCACTTATGATATGTACACTTTGTGCCTGCTGACCCTTGGCGTTTTCCATCAACAAGATGATACAAGCACTTTCATCAGCCTCGGTCTTTACCCGTTCACACTAAAATTGCAATTCTCTTTCCAGGGGACAACCCGCAAATCCATTTGCTGTTGGTGAGGGGGACTTGGATCCATTCAGTGGTGCTCCCCCTGGAATGCTAATGGATCCTCGAAGACCAGGTTTTCCAGGAGGGTATGGAGGAGGTCTTGGCATGCCTGGAAGGCTACCCAGGCAAGTAGCATTGGCAATACTATGATGAGTTGATATGTGGCAGTTAAGTGGAAGTATATAAAAATAAAACACCTACTTAGCACTATCCATTTACTGTACTGTTACCAGCTTAAGGGTAAGTTCATAGATTGGTAAATATTCCAAAAATTAATTGGCATTAAAACCTTTTTTGGTATGAAGCACTGCAGTTTTTCATTGTATAATGTATAAACTACTTTGAGAAAGTATTCTCTTCGAAGTAATAGGGTTTGGATAAATTTTCATCCAAAATCATTCTAATCTGAGAAACAGTTCATGCATGAATTGTTTCTCAGATTTCTGAGGGTTGACTGAAAATTCAAATTTCTGTGGTGTGCTTTCCCGAATGCTGCAGCTAGGGATGCAGTTGGTACCCAATGTCACCAGGGTTTGTTGTTAACCTTTGTAGTAGACTGGCCAGCAGGACCACAGCTTTTTTACTTGTCCTTATTTGAAGAAATAGGGATGCTTTTCAACACAGAGCTAGCCAGCCGGACCACTTGGAGTGAATTTTGACTGGTCCTCTGGTGTATTAACTGGCATTTGGCCAGCAGACGACTGTTAAGGGAGAACTCTGGTCACCTCTCTAAACGTGTATGGATTCAATGTTCTTGATGAAAATCCTGTCACATTTTTTGCTGCTTTCTCAACAAATAGACACTGTACTCAACTGCAACTTCCAAAGGTGATTTTCATTGTATCTTTCTTGATAATTTTGCCAATAACTCAGCATCCCCTTTACAAAAACCAATCTATGACCCTACCTTTAACCTGGAAATCCTGCTTGATGAAGATTCTCTTATTCTCCCTTCAGGAGGCCTGGAATAAACTACCATGTACTCAAAGTTGTTTTATTCCAAATCTTCTGCATAGCTGCTCTGCATATTCATGTACTCCAATCAAAGACCCATCACAAGAATGACTTTTGAAGTTTTGATTTAATTAGTTTTCTGTTTTTTGTTTTTCCCTCTCCAGAGGAGCAGTACCTCCCGGTGCCAGGTTTGATCCGATTGGACCTCCTGATCCAGACGGAAGGGTTCCCAATCCACAGGGGAGATATCGAGGTGAACCTGACCCAGATTATGAACCTCCCCCAGGATTTGATGATATGTTTATGTAGATCTGCAAGTAATTAATAGTAATAATACTTTACATTTTTACCGCGTTTAATACTACGCTTCTAAGTGCTTCAGTACTTATCTTGCAAGGTATGCAGAGCTACTTTTTGATGTATGAGACCTATTTCTTTACATAGCACCATGTAATGGTTTACACGATGCTGTGGCGCAACATGCAGCCAATCAAACCTGGGCGAACCTCTTCTTTTTATGATAGGTGCACTGGGTTCTTTTACGTGCATTACACAACACACAGGACCTACGATTTTACTTCCCATCCGAAGGACAAATTTGTTCACACTCTAATCCAAGTTAGTATATTCATTAATTCCAATTTTTTCCTGCTTCTCACTTTGCATATTGTCGAGTGCCTTGAGCATCACTGCGTGAGGGAATTGGGCTAAATAAGAAGCCACTATTATTATTATTATAAGAAATTAGTCAATGGAGATATAAAACTGTTATCGAACCTGTGAATTTATGAGAAGTTTTAAACTGCAAACCATGGCTTTAGTATTGCAGATTTGCAGTTTTTTTGCCAAGTAGTGTAAAATGGAAATCTCAGTCACGACTTTCGATATGTGGCTCTTTGTGGAAACAGTGACGATATGAACAGCCCCCAATTTCATAACTCTGTTGAGCACAAAATGGTGCTGAGCAAAAATAAGCAGTGAACCAGTCACAAACAAATTAATAGTATACAATACATGGTGTTTTGGCTGGTAACCCGATTCTGTTAAGCTTTATTTTTCTTTGCTAAGCAATTGTTTGTGCTTATAGGTAGGTTCATAGATTGTTTGTTGTCATCTTAATGCTAAAGACCTTATGCACATGACATCATTTGAGCAGGGCGCCCTCGCCTAGATATCAAAAGGAGGTTGTTCATCATGTTCATTGGCCAATCCTGTGCGCTGCGCGTACAAAACTGTGCATTTCCATTGTTACATCATCGGTTTACCTCTAAGATGGCGGCTGGATGACGTCAATGCATAAGGTCTATGCTGATTTATAGGCAAAATTATTAAAACAGATCCTATAAAAATCACATGTGAAAGTTTCAGCTGAACACAGTGTCTACTTGTTGAGTAAAACGGCCAAAAACTGAGGCAGCATTTTCACAAGAACTTTCAATCCATCATCGTTTACTGAGGTGACAGCAGGTACCAACCGCATCTGTGGCTGCAGCATTTGCCAACAGACATCAACCCTCAGAAATCTGAGAAACGATTCATGCATGAATCGTTTTTTCAGATTCAGATGTTTTGGGGTGTATTATCCGAACCATATTACTTCAAAGGGAATCCTTTCTCAAAATAGTTTATACTGTCAACAGCCGAGTGCTTTTCACCAAGTGAGTTTTTATTGTGATTAATTATTGTAGTATTTGCCAATCCATAACCCTAACTTTAGCAGCTAAATTATTTTACGTATACTGTTATTGGGTTGATATTTTGTGGATGATGTTGAATAGCCAGGAGGGTGAAAAGGAAGAACCATGAGCATTTTAAACAAGTAGGTTGCACAATTTTAGCAGCCCACTGAGCAAGTTGAGAAGTGGTGTTTACAAGCCCATAGCAGTTTCTACTGGACAATGTACGCTGGGCTAGTGTTAAGGGTGAGCCCAGCTCTTAGACAGGTTTCCCCAAAAGTTCCAAGAATACAGACAAGAATTGCAGTCTATTTTTCTCCAAAACAACACAAGGGTTATGGCACTAATCTCTCTCATAATGAAAGAAATTTGAATATGGTCTGGATTATGATGGGGAATGGAGTGAGGAGGGGAGCTGCAGTGGTGGATGAGGGGTGTAAATATAAATACGTAAATGTAAACATGTCATATTATTCTTCTTCTTTGTCAATTCAGAATTGAATGTAAATAATAACTTTTGCTTAAATAATCAAACGCTTTTGTGCATATTTTGTTCATTACAGATGAAATCTGTTTTAAAATTTTGTTTATACAAATTTAAAGCAAATGTTTAATTAAATATCAAGTGTTGGATTTCATATTGGAATAACAATTTTCTGTTCACAGAAGTGTGTTGCTGTTGAAGTTTTGTTGTTGTTGGCAGGCCTCTATTCATGGGCCCCTCTGCCTACATCCCGCTGCATGCATTACCCTAGCAATAGTGTCCATGATCGATTAAATCGACTTAATTATTTTCAGACTGTTCAAGGAGCACACTGCCTTTGGACTGGGCGCTTGAGAGCTTTGTTTTGAAATGAATATGGTTGGAAAGGTATTTTAAAATTAGAATATAATGATTCACATAAATATACCTTGAAATTGGGTGGTTTCTGTGTAATTTCATGACAGAACGCTGTGTCTGCTATTTTGTCGAACCAATTTTGACTCCACAAATTGATGGACCATATGTTGCAAAGGTTGTATTGCAAGAAGCAAATTTATGTCTTTTCAGTCACTACTGGGCGGTAATGTTGGTGTAGTGGTATCTTGCCTT
Organism: Pisaster brevispinus; assembly: GCA_023634235.1. Taxonomy (NCBI): domain Eukaryota; kingdom Metazoa; phylum Echinodermata; class Asteroidea; order Forcipulatida; family Asteriidae; genus Pisaster; species Pisaster brevispinus. The sequence goes on along the minus strand of JAMKCF010000333.1, from coordinate 13,031 downwards.
GCCTTTCACCTCTGGGACCCCGGTTCAAATCCCACCGGGGGGTACTATGTGGATTGGGTTTTCAGTCCCTGCCTGATTGCGTGGGTTTTCCCTGGAATAATTCTCTGGGGTTTTCCCTCCCACGTCTAAAATTAAAACTTCCTTCATTGTCTTCTCTCCTTTGGGTTCTTGGCTAGTATAGTGATTTAGTTCGCTTTTCTGAGAGTGCTTGGCTTAACAACCAGAGTCAATAAATGAAAAACTACTCCGTAGTAGGAATTTTTGTGCACGAACAACTCTTGAAAAAGGATAATGAGCAATTCTAAGCAGCAAAATCTTGAGAGATTTGGAGGCATTGTGCTCCTTTAACTGGAAGGGCCTATTTTTACTGCATTTGTTTTGGTTAGAACACTCCTTGCGACTTTGTGACCTTAAAATTACCATTATTGTGAAATTCAATTTTTGGCAAAAATAAAGTTCCGGGAGTCAGCTTTGAACTTGTGCATACCTTGACTGCAGTCATGTAAATGCAAATGTTTTCTTTGGAAAATTAAATACGGGCCTGTTTTTTAATAATCTGTTTTTTAATAATAAACCATAATAATAATAAATAATAATAATAATAAAATAATAAAATTTTTGAAGTCAGCTTTGAACTTGGGCATACATTTACTGCAGTCATTGTTTACAAAATTTCTGATTTGCAATTTCAAAATAAATTGTAATTTTTACAGCTTAGAATGCATGGCATCACACACAATTTATTATTATTTCTTGTATTTCTCGGGCAATCATAAAAAAAGTAGTCAAAATAGCAAAAACAACAAAACAATCAAACTACATAAAAACATACAAAGGAAGAGGTCATTGAACCAGCTGGAGTCTAAAAGAAACAAATAGTTTCTGTCTAGAGGATCTCCTCTCTGGCTGATTCCATGAACAAAACAAGTAAAGTTTATAACACAAAATATTAGGTATATTTAAAATTTAGAAAAACAAAACCATACATGTATTTATACTTCATACAGGTCAGTGCTATTACTACTAGAAGTCATATTCTACCTTATTGGGATAAAAATTCTGGGAAAACAACAACCTTGAATTGAACCACCAAACAATAAAGAATGACACCAAAACTTAAAACAGGTAACAATTACATTTTAAATTGTTAGTACTTCTGCACATTTTATTTTCAATAAACGACGTCATGGTGACAAAATGTGCAATTGCAAGCAACCTAAATGTTAAATGTATGGAAAAATTGCACTTGTTACAAACACAAACTCCGTGAAAACCCGAAACGTGAAAGCCGACTTCCTCCACCAGCATCTCTGCTGATATCAACTTTCTCTTGAGTTGGGAAACAATATTACAGATTCAAGATTGAAGTGTTTTCTGTGAAATAATAAATATAAACAGTAAAAAATATGTAAATATCGTCGGCTTTTTCAGTCATTCGTACCATGGAGGTAGAAATTACCTCCATGTTCGTACTTAATAAATACCTAATTGTTTCTTCGATAAAAATGTGTGTTGATTTGATGCTTTAGTTGGTGTACTTCTACTCTAGCTACTCCTTGAACTATGGAAGATGGCGAAACGAACATCATTTGAGTCATATTTTATAGAAGTAATGGCTGTACAGTGACGTCTGTCCCACTTTCTCCGATTTCTATGTGATTTTTCACCTTCACACACAAACGGGTTCGTCGAAATGTTTTCACGTCTTCTCGAATATAACGGGCCAGACACAACATGAATTTTGCGCAGCACAGGTGAACAAAAGATATTGGCACTCAACAAGTGTTTAATGGCATTCCATTTGCGGTTTCGGGCTTCGCGCGCATAGCTAAAATAATTTAACCTGGTTTAGTCTAGTTATAGAATAAACGGACTTTAGACCCCTTAAAGGGGCTGTCTTTGGACGGGAAAGGATCGTTAATTTGCTCCCGGGTATGACATCACGCGCCCCTCCTTCTGATGCCATTTATTTCACCAAATATTTTGACATGTTAGTTGAATAGAGCGACCCACAGAATTGCTGAATAATTAAAAATTGAATTTAAGATGAGTTAATTGAAAAGATTGAAAGACTAATTGATTATAACCGTGCGACTTCAGGAAATTATTCAGACCCAATTTCTTCCTGGAAAATTATTCTACGATATTCTTTTACCATATATAAGACCATGGAGGTAGAAACAGAATTTCTACCTGCCACGATAAAAGACAAAGAAATAGTAAAAGTTTTGCCTTCCAAAGATATGGGACCGCACAGTTCAATATTAAACTTCCCCAACCGGGTTAACATAACTAGTGGGCGCGGGGTTTGAACTCATTGACCGGGTTTGACCCGGGCGTAGGTAGTTGCGCTTGCGCTCTCGGTGTACCTACACGCTAATTTTCATTCAATCCTGCAATAGTCATCACGCGCATGCACCACACGTACATTATGTACGTTGTATTCACTGTAACGTGCAGATTCCTTGCTAGAAAATTTGGCAGACTTTGATGATTTTCTCCCTGGTTGGATCTAAATTCCTCCCTCGATGAGCCATTTAACAGGAGTAAGTATTTAACACATATATGTGCTTCTTTGATTTGAGTTTGTCGTTAAGATCGGGTGGTAATTTGGTAGGATTTTCATGAAACTATGTTCAGCTGACGATGTCGAGATCGTGGAATGTGGACTCGTTGCCAGGTTATGTTAGGCGGCGCTGCCCAATTCTGTAATGCACAAAGCTTTGTGCCATTTGCTCTGCTGCTGGCTCAAACTGGATCCCATGAGAATTGAGATGTCTAAACTAAACTGTGTCTTTTGCTGAATTGTTTTCCAAGTTATACACCAACTATTTATTCTGATTGATTTTCTAAATTAACATGGCACACACAAAAAAGAGGCCATCACAAACTGTTATTATTGTTATTAAAAATAAAAACAAATGATTCATTGATTGTTTGACTTTGTTGAATTTCATTTTGGGAATGGGCATTGAACAAGATCAGAATCTTGAGTCATGCAATGGTCAATCAGTGGAATGTTGTAAATTTTATTTTATTTGTTTGGTCTTTATCATTTCACATGTCCCCTTTCTGGATTTAATTTATTGTGAATCCACCTACGATGAAAAAAAAAAAATGTAGTCAAAATCAGTGATTGAAGCATCAGGAGTTAAACCATAGATTCTGATATTTGTAGGATCTTCATTGTATATTAAGGAGTGCAGTTGCTCTCTTTGGCGCTTACATTTAGTCTTGTCCGAGGAGTGCCAAAAATAGCACTCGTTAAGATTTAAAATGGGCTTTAACCCTAACCATGCTAAATGCAACAATATGCACCAAATGGTAATAGTTGTTGTGATCTGTTGCATTTGGCAGTCAGCGCAGATGTCATTCTTTGACTGAAATTGTTGCATTTAGCAGTGAAGTGACTTCATATAGGTTTGGGTGCTTCTATTGTATCTGAACAACTTAGGTATTTCAAAATATTTTTTTATGGGAAAAGTATTGAAAAGTATGATGTAATATTAGGTAAGAATCATAATTCAAATCATATTCAATAAAGACTGTATAATAACAGTTAAACATTAAATAACAGTTACAAGTCACCACTACACTTATGTGCATACTGTTGCATTTAGCAGGGTAAACACCCTTGCTCAGTCCTTTCACAAACAGCATGCCTGCACATTGCAACAAAATCCCTTGTTGCATTCTGTTGTATTTGGCGGGGTATTTAGAGAGACCTTAATGGGGGTTAGGGTTAAAGAAATTTTGAAAAAAAGAAAGAATTCTATTCGCAGAAGGAAATGAACAATTGACAACATTTATTTGCTCTGATCACACACCGTGGAACTCTTTCGTCCAGCATTTCTACAAAGCAAAATATTTGGACTGAACATGTATTGCACACAACGAATGCTAATAATTGAGTAGCACTAGCAGAGGATTTTTTTTAGTAATCATTTTGTGTCATAGCGTTTTGCTACTCTACGATGTCTTGTATTTGAAAGGGCAAGTGCACCAAGGCATTTTCTCTTCTCAATAAAGTGCACCTCAATGAGGGAATTTGTAAATTTCTATTGGAACATTTCAAGGGACACCGAGGCAATGACAAGGGATCAGGGTAGTTGCCTTTGTGAAGTATCAATCAGGCCCGAATCCAACTGGTACTCGTGAATTATCAGTGGTAATCACATGCTCAAATCAAACATCATGAACAGTCAGAGTTTGTTGTGTTCTAATTCCTGTAATTTAACTTGTTTGACATACTGTGTGTATGGAAAGTTTTGTTCCAAGTGCTAAGAAGGGCCCCAATCATTTAAGGAGAGCAGTTTTTAGCTCTCTTCGTACTTCTGAAAATGAAGGAATGATGTGACACTAGGCAACTAACAGACAACCACTTGTCCACTTCCAAGAAGAAAACATTCATGTTAAAAAATGTTCCATGTACTACCAAAGATTTATCCGTGTATGCAATTCAGTTTGTGCATACAGTATTTTCATTTCCTCAAACATGTCATAGGTTAAAGTGGCTACTGTAGTACTTTAGGACAAACCATTGTGTGAGTAGCAGAGAGAGTATGAAAGAAACAAAAATGTGGTTTTTTTTTATGGAAATTACATCAGGCCTGGAATTTCATCTGTGAGAGGGCAAAGCCATATTCATTTTTCAAAGGGCACTTGCGCTTCCATTAGAAAATCCTTATAAGAAACTTTTGAAGGGGCAATAAGGCAAAGAAGGACCAGGGCAACAGAGGCTGTGGCCTACACAGCCTCCGTGTAAATTCTAGACCTACACGTGTACACAATGTATGGTAATGTATAAATCAGCCTGGTAAAAAACATAGTTCTTACTCAATGGTACACATACCCATGTAGTACAAGTACATTGCAGTGAAAAAATTGCTTCCATTTCTTGTATCAAGTTTAACATCCTACTGTACATAATACACGTGTACAACCAATGAACATTTATAGAGTCAATGACCTAGGGATAGTACATGTACAAAAAATTGTACATTGTGTACATGATTCACATTCTCGGAAGTGAATTAATATTGTGCACTCTTTACGTTGTAATAGGTGTGGGTGATACATACATGTAGATGTACTACGCACTGCTGAACTGTGAAAGGCTTAATACTCTTAACCATTGCACAGTGTGTGTGAGTTTACAAAGGAAGGTTACCTAGGCCAGGGCCTAACTTCATGCTCTACAATGCATCAGTGGGTTTTTGCAAGAGATTTCCTGAAAAATATGAAGTATTGTACCTACATACATGCCTTCCCTACAAAACTTCAACCAACTCTATGCTTCAGCAAATCTTTGGAAATATCAAATATCAAGTAGTAAACAACAAGGGAAACTAACTGGGTAAATTGAAAATAATTTTGGGACTAAGGAAAAATTGACTAGAGCAGGACTTGAACCAACGACCTCCGGGTTAACGTGCTGGTGCTTTACCAACCGAGCTATCTTATGTCATGAGAACGTATCAATTGAGCATTGTCATTCCTTTGTCATGTCAGGGTTTCATTGTGACAACAACATTTTCAAAGGAAAAAGATTACACCGAAGCTCCAAAAAATGTGAACAACAATACAAAAGGTGCAGAGTCACAGAAAATAATAGATAGGAAGTGGTTAAAGGGAAAACTGCCCTGCCCCAAAACAACAAAGTGTCACTCAGGCCTGATTACCAGGCCTTGCTATTAAGCTTTTTGTAAAGTAGCCCACCGGGCTAGTAAACTTTGCATTTTACTTGCCCCTAGGAAGTTTTAGTAGCCCAGATTTTAAACATGTGTTGTCATCTTTCTTTTAATACATAAATGGAAGTGATCACAACCGGTTTAATGGCCAGATAAAGTTACATTCACACACTCAAAAATAACTCATTTTAAGAATGTACACATCTGAAAAGGAAACAAAATGTATGGTATCGGCATTTTAAACAAGTACATGTTCAAAAGTGTAAGTTGGACAATTTGTAATACCCACAAGGCAAGTTGAGAAGTGGTGTTAACTAGCTTGTACATGTAGCAATTTTTTTACTACACCCTGTACATGTAGTCAATTGGGCAAGTGTTAAATGTAAGCCTGTTTACCTAGATTTGCTTTGAGGGAAAACATTTATTAAGCTCTCACCAGTTGGAATTTAACTTCCAGGAAGTTATCTGTTCACCATCAACCCACTCAAAGGATGTACAGTGGGCGCTGTGGTGGTCTGTTGCAGGAAGTGTTTGGAAGTTGACCAAATAAATAAAAACGTTTAATACCGAAAGAGCTGCCAAAAACTGCTGCCAAAAATACTGGTTTTTATGAAAGGGTGGGGTATTTTTCAGGGGTGGGGTGAGGAAGGTGGAAGTCTTAAATCATGGTTGTGGTCATGGTGGTGGGAGGGTGTTTAGTTTGTGAGGAAGTGAGGAATTGGTCAGTTAAGGAGAGGGTAGGATGAGGTTATGACCTGTCAAAGTTGTTCCTGCCTACACACGCCCGCACAGCATCTTGCCAAAGGTTTCTCGTGGTCTCTAACATGTAAATTACATCCAGTGTTCTCATTGGGCGATAAGCTTGAATTGTCATGCATTTAGCAATTTAAACAAGCACTATTTTTGTAAGGGACGATCTCATTTTGTCTCATTTTGTCGTCAGGAGTTTCAAGTTTATTTTGAAATTGAATAGACTTGAAAGGTATTTTATCAGACTCAAAGTCAACATTTGAACATAACTTGGTTTTTTTCCCAAGATATTATACAGTGAGATATTATCATTCATTAACCCTAACCATGCTAAATGCAACAATATGCACCAAATGGTAATAGTTGTTGTGATCTGTTGCATCTGGCAGTCAACTCAGATGTCATTTTTTGACTGAATTTGTTGCATTCAGCAGTGAAGTGACTTCATATAGGTTTGGGTGCTTCTATTGTATCTGAACAACTTATAATGGATATTTCAAAATATTTTTTATGGGAAAAGTATTGAGAAGTATGATGTACATTGTAATATTAGGTAAGAATCATAGTTCAAATTGTATTCAAAAGACTGTATAATAACAGTTAAACATTTAATATACTTACACATATACTGTTGCATTTAGCAGGGCAACCACCCTCTCTCAGTCCTTTCCCAAACAGAATGCCTGCACAATGCAACAATATCCCTTGTTGCATTTTGTTGCATGGCATGGTTCTCATTTCAACTGTGTTGCATTCTGTTGTATTTGGCAGGCTTTGTGGAGAGACCTTAATGGGGGTTAGGGTTAATATCCATTTAAAAAACACAAGACCGTAACCATTTAAAAACCACAAGACAAGTGTAAAAACCAAACCCTGACTTTTGTGGATTTGTGCGCTTCATAAAATTTCATAATTGTTATTGTTGTGTACAATGTAACTCAGAATTGGAACATGTCGGCATGTACATGTATACCGAAAAGCCTGATACATTATTCTTGAAAGGGCAAGGTTGATTTTCCTTAGAAAGCAAGGTGTCTCAATGTCATTGTGTACTGGAAACTTTCCAAGGGTCACTATATGTAAATGGAGCCGGGCATATCTGGGGCAATTGCCCCCATGTTGCTACGCCAGGTGTCTATGGAATAAATTGCCACCACATACATGTTATGTACATAGTAGCTTTCTTTAATCCTATTTAAGTACATTAAAGGGCCATTCAGAATAGTCAATGTTTATTAAAAAAAAAAAAATCTAATTTTTTATCAAAAACTAACTGAAAATCGAAATTCAGTTTATAATAAAATAAAAAAAAGTACTCAGATGGCCAAGATAGTCAATTTAATTCCTGATAAACTACAAAGTTGTTTTTTAAGCCAGAAAAAAACCCATTGAAAACTACTGATGTTGGAGACCTTTGGTCTAAAATATCTGGTTCATTTGAGGCATTACTTTGTTCTTCAGTGTATAGGTTATGAAGCCATTTAATATTTAAAAATCAAAATGTGGGGTGGGTGGGTCAAATTAATTTTGAAAAAAAAAATCAAAAAATCAAAATTGTTTAACATTTACTATCTGAATGGCCCCTAAAACCAACAATTTTCTTTTTCAGGAAGCACTTCGCATTAATGTTTTTTGTTTGTTTTTGTTTTACTTTATCCTTATTTTGTAGTAATCACGATTTGTTCTTCTTCTGTATTTGTTATTTTAATAGTAATCTTGAACTTGAGCACTTGAGCACTTTATGTGGATTTGTGCCTTTTATAAATTTTCATCATAGATGGTACTTGTAATTGTGATTATTATACTCCTTGTACATAAAGATCCCAAATCAAAACATTGCTACGTTGAACGCTGTACACATTAACAATTTACATGTGAGCCCTTGTTGGCTTGATACAATATTCTTGAAGGGCAAGGTCGATTTTCCTTTGTAAAGGCACCTCAATGAGAAAAATGTAAATTGTTTACCAGTGGGACATTTCAATGGGTGCCATGACCAGGGGCCAGAGGGGCAAAGTGGCAGATTCCATTGTCTCCAGGAAGTATCAGGCCTGCCCTTGGCTGTCTTCATGCATGTCATGTAATAGAAGGAAAAACGCTTCATACATGTTGTAAGGCCTGTCTGAGTTGGCAGCAGCTGGTGTTACTATTTGGGCAGCATTATATGCTTTAGCCTTCAATGCATGTTAATGTGGTGGTGTAGCGGTAGCCATAGCCGTAGCCATACATGTAGCTGCCATGTTAATACGGGGGTGTACACAATGTACATGTAAGTAGCCAAAGCTGCCATGTTAACATGGTGTGGCTGTAGCCGTAGCCGTACATGTAGCTGCCATGTTAATGCGGTGGTGTACATGTAGCTGTATGTAGCCGTAGCTGCCATGTTAATGTGGTGGTGTAGCCGTAGCTGTAGCCGTAGCTGCCATGTTAATGTGGTGGTGTAGCTGTAGCCAGAGACGTAGCTGTAGCCATAGCTGCCATGTTAATGTGGTGCTGTAGCTGTAGCCATAGCCGTACATGTAGCTGCCAATAATGCGGTGGTCAAGCTGTAGCCAGAGCTGTAGCCGTAGCTGCCATGTGAACGTGGTGCTGTAGCCTTATCTGCCATTTTGGGCTACGGCCTTTTTACACCTTGTACATGCCATGTTTGTGGTGGACTGCAAAGGTTTTCTTTTTCAGAGCAAAGTGAGAATTTGGACAATATTAAATTAGAGGTTAGGGGCCATGTTCAGAATAGTCAACATTTAAAAAGATATACATGTAGGCCTATCTTTTTTTCAAAATTTTCGTTGGGGTGGTTCAAGAGAAATAACTCAAAATCAATAAAACAGTTGACAATTGAAATTATAGAGAGAGAAAAAAAACCCAAAACCAGTGGCCTTTCCAGATCTTTGTCCTATCTGTGCTGTCCCTTGTTATCAGTCATGTCAGTTCAATCATGTCAATGGCCGACCTCCATGTCTGATGGGGAGATGGCAGAAATGTCCTCTTCTGTTTCAACTAGAAAGTTGCATGCTGGAAGCCAGGAAATGCCATTGAAAACTCCTGAGCCGGGAGTACATTGATCTAAAATATCATTTGAGGCATTTACTTTGTTCTTCAGTGTATAGGCATAAAACATAGTCTGTCCACATTTAAAAATCAACATTTTGGGTGGTTTGGAGGGTCAAACCAATTCGAAAAAAAGATCTAAATTGTTTTAACATTGCTGAAACTTAGCTCCTTAGGGTTCGCTGTTAATTTCTGGGTACACAATTCTATGGAACTTACATGTAGTTCCAATCCAAAAGAAAAAACTACCAATTACAATGTTTACATGTATTTTATCACAATTACAAAAAAAAACTTATTATAATTTCACTTCATTCATAATAACTACATGTGCACTACATGTACATGTTGTAGTTTCAGCCAGTTCTTCAGGGCTTGGGTGACACCTGACCTAACCTGTCTCAGCTCTGTGACAGTTCAGCTCTGCTCAAGTGTACAGCAGTAAGCACCAAGCAGATAATGGTCCCTGGACTGTGACATTTATAAATAATTTTGGATTTTAATTCATCTTAATTGAATTTGATGAGATAGAACAGCAACAGCTGTTGGTATTGAATATATTAAATTATTTTAACATTCATCTGGAATATTATTGTAAGATAATTTTTGTCAAGTGTTATGTCACTCACCCAGGGTCCTGATTGATATCATGAAGTATGTATTTATCCATCGTACATACACTGTACATACATGTACATGTACATTGTGATTGTTGGACATCAACATGCAGAGTACCAACCAGTACATTGTGGTGTCAACAAATCATAAAGCGTTGTGTGTCCAGGAGGACATTATGAGAAGTTACTGGAGAAACGGTGTAAACAATTAATATGCAAAATTGTGTTAAAAAAAAAACGAGTGTGAAAGTTTGATCGGTTTTCTGCCGTTCATACATAAATGTATTAGGTAGGTTAAATTCTGCATGGGAATGAGAAAGCATGTCATTGGTGTAATTCTAGCAACAAAGTATGACATTAGGGGCCATTCAGATTAATGTAGTCAATGTTTAAAAAATTAGATTTTGTTATTGTTGAAATTGTAGGTGGGTGGGTTACAAGAAATAACTGAAAATCAAAATTAAGTTTTTCTAAAATGAACAAAGAAGTATATTAAACTAACAAACAAAAAAGGAGAAGAACAAGTACCCAGCTGGCCAAGATCATCAATTTAATTCCTGATTAAACTACAAAGTTGTTTGTTTAAGCCAGAAAAAAACATTGAAAACTACTGATGTTGGAGACCTTTGGTTTAAAATATCTGGTTCATTTGATGCATTACTTTGTTCTTCAGTGTATTGTGTATATGAAGCCGTTCAATATTTAAAAAAAATCTAAATTTGGGGTGGATCATGGGTCAAAACAATTTCCCCCCCAAAAATCTAAATTTTGTAACGTTGACTATTCTGAATGGCCTTGCCACATTGTTTTTTGTAAGGAGCCATTTTATTATGTATACATACATGCATACAGGTATGTACAGCCTTTTGTTACTGGAGAAAAGAACTTTTTGCCCCATTTAGAAGGGCGTAGAGCTTTACGCACTTCTTCGGGGCACATGACGTACATGTACAAGGAAATAAGAATTGTACGAAGACTACGTACATTGTACATGTACAATTCTTAGTGTACAGATGTACTGTATGAACATTATGGTTGCCGGGATGGATGCCATTGCCTTCAGTACTCTGGATCCGAAATTCTTATCGGCTGCTGAAGGCGAAATCATTTCTAAACAATTTTTTTTTCTGCTGAGCAAAAATGCACAGGATACCAGGCAACAGATGTTAAATTTTTTACTGTGAGTGATATTCATTCATTCATTCATACATTCATAAATGGTTAATGAAAAACAAATTTACAAATCGCGGCATCAGCCGAATTGCAAATAAATTTACATTAAAAATATTTAAACATTTTAAGAAGGCACAATGGAAAAACAACAATGAGTTACGGAAATAAATTAAAGTAAGCTTAAGAGAAATGCAGCAAAATCAACTATTGTTAAAATTACGGACAAGGTAAGGCAACAAACTGTTCTTTTCCTTCTTTCCGTTTTTCCATTTTACTCTGGGTTTTTGGTTTTCCGCCTAAGAGTTCTAGAGTTATTTGGTGCTGGCAAGTGTCGTTGAATTTGCGTAGTTTTATTAAGAGTCTTTTTCATGAAAGAACTACAAAGTGAATGGCGACCATCTTCATATGATAATTTATGCTGTGGCGCATACGCGTAATATGCAGCCAATCAAACCAGGAACACTGGGGCAAACCCCTTCTCTTTTCGTTAAGTGCACTGGGCTCTTTTACGTGCATTACACAACACACGGGGCCAACAGCTTTATGTACGTCCCATCCGAAGGACCAAGCAGTCATGGTTAAGTGTCTTGCTTTAAAGACACAAGTGTCACGACCGGGACTCGAACCCACACTCTGCTGAGTCGGAAACACCAGGGCTTGAGTCCGGTGCTCTTATCTGCTCGGCCACGACTCGCCATGAAAATGAAAGATAAAAGAGGGTGTCCAAATTTAAAACAGGATGTCCAAATTGAAAACAGGGTGTCCAAATTGAAAACAGGGTGTCCAAATTTAAAACAGGGTGTCCAAAATATACCCAGACACCTCTCTGGCTAACACTACATGTATGTGTACATGTATACATTACATGTACATGTATCAATTTATTGCTATCTATGTCCATTGTAGGTATGGGGTGTAAGTACAGTTGAGTTTATAGAGGTGGCATGTACTTAGTATAGGTAGGGCTGAACTCGTGTCCCAGATCTCTGACAGTTCAAAAATAAAATTTAGGGGTCCCCTGTATTTGTTTTCATTTTTTTCTTTATTTCCTCTTCCTTGTTTCCCCTCAATCCTTTCGATAAATAATTCAAAACATCTGGTATTGCAATGTTTTTATAGAGAAAGGAACAATCATACAGAAAAGACCACGTTCTTTATGTACATAAAGGATAAAGGATAAATAGTTCTATACCACTTCCTCAATAAAATGTTTTGTATGTAGTTTCTTTTAAGTTCCTTGTAATTTGACATCACATGTAGAACTGCTATTAACCTTGAACATTGGCCCTTCTTTATTCATTAAAAACATCCAATATCCGTATACTTTAAATGCAGACGTGTCTTTGGGGGAAAAAAGGAAGGACCATATTTAGGTAATGCGCACTGTGAGTGAACTTGTGTCCTTTAACCATCCGCAGTTCTTGAAAAAAAAAAAAAGAGTGGGGTTTGTGAGTGCATGAAAATGTACAAAAATGTACGTGATGTAGATTGTATGTGTAGCACACGTACATGTATGGAGGCCTTGGACAATTTTAAAGAGCTGCTTTTAAGCAGAACAAATTCCTTAAACATTTTCTGCTTAGAAAAAAATAAGCAGGAAACCAGTCACAGATTGTACATGGGACATGGAATTTTAGCCGGTAACCTTATTAATTTATTCTGGTATTATTTTGTAGTGCTTAATCAGCTCTATGAAAGTTGGCCCTGATGCTTTGTTCCCAGTTGGGCAAAATGCAATGAAGGCATTTTT
>JAMKCF010000332.1:0-29460 GCA_023634235.1 Pisaster brevispinus | reverse complement strand
GCGTTTTTTAATATGTATTTTTAAAACTATTTTTGAGTGACAATACAACCTGCAACCCATCGATCCGCACTGACAACTGAGTTAAAGAAAAAAAAACAAAAAAAAAAACACTATTGTTTGTTCTTTCTACCTCTATTTCCCTCTGTCTCTATAACATATGAAATGAAGTGCCGAACATACGATTGTTCAAGCAAAACTAGTAGACAGACTCAATTAGAAATACACTACGCATGAAAGCGCTTAAAATCGCTATGTCACATCCACTAAATTGGATAAGACGTAAGGGTGGGACGTAAATCCTCCGCTGACCTCAAATCCCAACAAATTTCCATTTCTGCGACCGCAATACTTCTCCGTACGACCTAGTTTTCCTATTCCGAAGTAAGATAATTCCACGTTGTGAGCATGTTTTCATACGATCGCTGGGAATGGATTTCTGGTCGCAAAGCTGTTTTTACGGCGAGTCCGGTGGGGCTGAAACGGGGTCTCCAGGCTGAAGGCCCAAAGTGCGAACGGACACCTTAAAGAGAAGTTTCACCTTGAACAAAAATTAACAAGTATGAAATTCGCTTAACTTATCAGAGGCTAAAGTTAAGCTCATTAAGTTTTAAAATAAAAAACATCGGTCACTGCGACTTCATACCTGAAACGAGTTTTCCTTTAAACAAACAAAATACAGGATTGCCAAATTGCAAAAAGCAACAAGGCACCGCAGAAATGCTTTTTCTACCCCAAAACAAAATTTCGTTGAGTGCTGATAAAAAAATATATATATTAATGGGAAAAAAAATCGAGCCGTTTAACATTTCTATGAACATTTTCTGTAGCTTCATGCGGTAACCTGACAACTTGGTTGGATTGGAATTAATGTACCAGAAAGCCTGTCGCAGATCATCTTTGATTTTATTTGGCAGGGGTGGGGGTGGGGGGGGGGTACACGGATCGATTTTGGGAGGCGTATAATATACATTATATATTATAGCAACTCCTTTTTTTCCTTTTTTTTAACGAGTGTGCGAAAAATGTTCCAAGGAATTTCATAATTATTTTGCTTGCCCAAGAAACTATCCCCAAACAACTTGTTATATCAACCCCTGTTTACCACCCAAAACATCCCATAAAAACTTAGTCTTTACGTCAGTTGGATGTACTGGGTTTTTTTTCTTTTTCAAATTAGATTTTTACCAAAGGACTTTTTTTCGATCAAAGAAGTCGGCCCTACATCAGACAATTTTATAACCCCTTTCTTTACACATTTACTCCCGCTCGACAAGATTTTATTTCTTGCCGACCTTTTTTTTGTTGAAAAGAAAGTCGGCACTCTCACAGTCAGTAAATTATTTAGTGTAAATTCATTGCTAGAATCCCTCAGTCTTAATTCGCATTGAATCGAGTCGAAGATCACTTTGACGGCATCGACTGTGGCACTGCGTCAGTTTTTATTATCGCACTTTGCGAGTAAAAAAAACACACCCCTGTTTTTTTTCTTGTGATTCTACGACTGAAGAAAGTTTCTTGGAACACACGACCATGTTATCTTTCAACTCTCAGATGAGAAACCCTTTACTGACGTTTGTAGTAGGTTTTTGCTATTTTTTTTTTAAATTTAGGCCCACTCCTCCCAGGAATAAAACAAAAATAAAAAAATAAAAAAAGCTTGTGGAGTCTACCACTACCATACCTTATACCTTCCTGAAACACATGGCAGATGTTGAATGCACTGGGGTAGTTGGTTCACATTGAAAACGTAACTAAGTCCATGGTTGGTAGCCCCGTGTATCAAAGGCTAAGAACGGTCCTTCTTGTCATCATCAACCTTTTACAACAACAACTATGGGGGGGGGGGGAGAGTGAGACCATTTTCATCTTTAAAGCCAATAAGCATATTTAGCCCATCTGAGGGGTACCAGGCTTGATAATGATTGGGGGGGGGGGCGGTTCATACCCAGGGTGTTATACCAATTCTTAGACTGTGAAAGAGTACAGTGTGTGCTTTGTGATTTATCAGGATTGCCTCATTTTGAACTGCAGTGTTAAGACGTCACCAAACCAAGCAGCTCAGGCTCGCCAGTACATTACACATAGTTTACTGTCTGTAAGAATTTTTATTACCACAAATATGACTCTATCTAAAATATCTCTATTAATAGTACTACCAAGATTGTATAATAGAAGTATAGATGGATTACGAAACACAAAAGCGTCAGTAAATACCATTTAAGCGAATATATTTTAATTCCTGATTATGCACGCCCGAGCAATTTGGCTGCGTTCGGGGCTGACTTGCACAATAAACCGGCGGTGGTTTGGTCGAGTCTTGCAGGCAATACGATCCCCTTGACGTGACCAATGTATTGGTATTTTATGATACGTGATACCGGAGAAGCCATTTTTATTAATATCTGCAACCGGGAGTGGGATATCATAGCCACGTACGATGTTATATAGCCCGAACCACAATACATGTTTATCGGATGATCGTCGTTTCACCCATTGATAATAATCGTTGGCATCTCAGGCGCATTCGAACAATTGAAGCCGTTAAAGTGCGCAGGAATCAAGAAGCTTTTTCAAAACATCGGCTTCCTGGTCCGTCTCCGGGCTTCAATTGATGTTGGAAGCACCTTTGAAAAAAGTGGCAACAAATGACCTTGATTTGACTTGAAAAATGTACACTACTCCATAGTTGGTGACGTAGCCCATGCCGGAGCCCAAGCCGAGGTTTGGGGAAAGGCAGCAAAGCGCAAGAGGTTGACACGGTCTCTGCCAGGGACACTGACAACGGGGAAAGAGTGCGAGGTTATAGACTGCATAGCCCAATATTGTATCAAGAATGCGCACTGTAAACGCCAACTCTTGTTGTTGTTGTTGTTGTTGTTTTTGGTGGTGGTGGCGATGGTGTTTTTGTTTTTTCATTCTTCAACTCCCAAAGTTGTACCTCAGTTTCTAAACATGATGACCGCAGTTGATCTGACGTTTTTTTCTACTATGTTGTTGACGTAGGAAATACGCATTTTATAGAAGAGCACAGCAAGTGTGCATAGATATTAGGACATAAAGCTATAGCAGAGATTGCAGTTACGGTTATTCCATATTAAACATCAGCATGTAACAAAGCCAAGGCTTGCGTTAAACCCATTAGCGAAATGGTGCCTTATGTTAGATTATTATTTAAGACATACGAGACATTCAAAGATAAAGTGAGATTAGTTTGCCAAACCTTCTAAGATCGGTAATGAAATCAAACATGAAAATAAACTTATTTCAGATAAGTGAGAATCAAAGTGATATTTTTTAAATGTACTTCAATAGAAGAGCTCATCCGATAAGGTTGATTTAGTGCCTTTGGGCTTAGTGGTTTGTACCGGTAATTATAGTGTTGTGTGTGGACTAGAATAAAAAAAGAAAGACCCTTTTGGGAGTTGAAGAATGAAAAAAAAAACCTAAGTTGGCTTCATCCGTCTCTCGCCTCACCGACCTGTTGTTTCTCTAAACAGTTTATGGTCCCTCGCCGTCCGATCGCGGTGTTGTTTTACATTTTCGTAAAAGGACGGACATTCTGAGTCGGTTACGGGCCGCTGAAACTCGAGCCCCCGGTCGGTGCTTGATTAATTGGTTGAAAGCATTTCATTTCCTGGGTACTTTGTAGAAATGGGGGATCGAGAATCATCGATTTGGCACGGACAATTGCTTTTCTCTTTTTACAACTTGGTTTTTAGTCGAGGATTGCTAATCACGAGGATGTTGGTTTTTAGGTGTGTAGAATAAGGGGAAGGAAGCTAGGGGTCTTCACGCGGTGTTGCAAATTCAAGGTTGCGTATATGCTTTCACACTGTACTAAAAGTGTATAAGATTAAACGGCTTAAATGGATACCTGAACTTAAAGACGGTTATCCGGTTATTTTTGCTTGTTTGTTCTGTTTCCTTCCTCCAACGGAGTGTTTTCCATTGGCATTGAACCTATACTAATTCACATAGACTCGCGTCTCCGCTCGTGTACATAAAATGTTGGTGTTTTTTTGTTTAACCAGGTGTGGAAATTTTACCATACAGACGCACATGTTTTTGATCATTTTTGTCAATACATTTTTTTTCAGGATGGGGTTCAATTTCAAACATCTGTAGTTAGTCTTAGCAATAGCAAAATGTAGGTTGGGTGCCAGTCGTAACAACGTAATGCAGTTTTGGTTGGTAAACATGTTTGCGGGTTTTGGGCAAACTCGGCCGAGTATGGTGGCTCTAAGGTGCCAATTTCAATGACGTGTTACGTCTAAACAATTGAGTATTTTCTCCATGCTTCTAAGAATGTTCAAACAAACAACATACTAAGATCTGTAGTTTCTTTCCACTTAATGATTTTGTCAACTTAAATTAACCGGGGCGGGCGAGCCGATTTCACAAAGAGCTAAGATTGATCTTAAGTATGTATCAATCTTAATTACTAAGTCAAGTGTGATGTCGCAAAACTAGTCACCGTGGTGGTGTAGACAACTCATACTAAGATGAATCTTGGTACTTTGTGAAATCGGCCCCTTCGGTCGATTTCACCCTTCGGTCGATTTCACGAAAGCACTAAGATTCATCTTAAGATGAGTTGTCAATATTGCCATAGTGATTTGTTTTGTGACATCACACCTCGCTAAGAAATAAAGATCGATTCACAGTTAAGATGGATGTCAGCTCGTTGTGAAATCGGCCCTCAACTCATCGTCTAATGCAATCGCTTCTGTCATAGAACGCGCGCGCACTGTTGCCGTCCCACGTGCTATTTGACTCCGTAAACAAACCACGCAGGAACACTCGCTCAGACCGGAACGGTTCAAAACACTAGACAGCCGTTCCACCGGAACAACTGTCGCCCCACGTCAACCGAAATACCGTCATACAAACCTACACCTGGAATTTCTCTCGAACAGATTTCTAATTAGCCCCCGACTCTGGCGCACGTGTTTTTATCATACCTTCTCGGAGCAGTACCAGTGTCCTAATCCCTCGATATCCACCCAGGTTATTTTTGGGACCAGCCGATGTATTATTAGCCTTAACTTATATACACCCAAGGTTGACCTGTTTTGAGGTTTTAAACCAAAATAAAAAAATAAAAAAAAGTCGTTGACTGTTGCCTGTTGGGAGATAACAACCCGGATGTTAATTTTACACACGGCCGCTCTGGAACTTCAGCGATACCAATTGAGTTCTATACGACGAAACTCACCCATGAGTTGACACTGCACCAATTATACCTTGCAGCCGGACGGGCACATTATTTTCCTATAATCAAATATTTGCACGCAGGTTTCCATTTTCTTTTGAGAACGTCTAACATTTGAGTTTTGATGGAATTGAATTTTACTTTTATTTTGCCTACCCTTTTAGTTTCATACAACGTTCTGAATCAATTGGACAAAGTTCTTTCTGGATCAGACTGCTTCGAAAACGTGTTGTAATTCTTCTCACAAAACATCACCTTCTTTCCGAATCTCGGAAACTTTTTTTGAAACTGACATGCAATGCTGAATGGCGGAACCATGTTCCGGGTCCTTCATTGGACAAGACAAATAATGTACTCAGCATAAAAGTGTCAGCGGGTACAAAGTGGTTTGTCATGAAAAATGTGTTTGATTCTAATAATGATTTACACATGGAAACATTGTTAGTACTGATGTCAAAGCTATGTAATACCACTGCAAGCCGTTTTCGAGATACCAATATTAGCGTACATAAACAACACTTACACACGGACAGTTTTTGATATGTTTTAATTTATAACAGTTTGTAGTTCTAACTTGACGGCTTAAAAAAAACCTTATTTCTTCCTAAAAGCAAGCAGCACACCCCTTTAAGTATACGGTGTTTTTTTTATTGGGGGCTTAGTAGCCTTACGATCCGCTCGAAGTAATTGAAAATCCGCTTTGATCGAATTAGCTAGATTTCACGCGTCAATAGTAGATAATATTAACCTAATGGGTTTCTCAGCAGTGTAAGGTTTCCGCAAGCTAAATACCCAGTGTTTTTTAAATAATAAAGAGTGTCTTGACGAATGGTTTTCGCGAGTTTTCATTTTGTTGTTTCCGTTTGCGGATTTTGTTGTTCAATTGCTTTGGACGTCGAGGTCAGTTGGATAATGAATATTATTTTTTTTCATACAAGGTGTATTTTTAAAGGGTTTCAGCTAGCGTTTGAACTGCAAAGGGTGATTTTCAAAGCCGTCACAAATATACTTTAAATGGTCAATTATACTTTAACAATTTCCTTGTTTGTTCTGTTTCTCATGTTATTGTTGTTGCTGTTGCTGCTGTTGTTGTTGTTGTTGTCATCGTCGTCGTTGTTGTTGTCACCGTTGTCGCCGTTATCACCGTTACGGTTGTTGTCGTTGTCGTCGTTGTCACTGTTGTCGTCGTTGTAGTTGTCTTTCTCGTCGCTGTCGTCGTTGTTGTCTGAATTGTCGTGGTTGTCGTCTTTGTCGTCGTCGTCATTGGTGCTGTTAAACGTTCGCTCATGATGTGATCAGTTTCCACGCTCACACACAAATATTTAAAGTAATAACGCAATTTCACCTTGCACCTGCGGGTCTTAAATTACCAACAACGTCACATCCAGAGGGGAAAAAAAGAATATGATTGAGTTGCGGCACACGAGATCAAAGATAGTGAAGTCAAGAATCATGTCCACCTTTTATTAAAAATGGATTTCACAAATGAAAGCGATTGGGAATGTTGGGGAGCAACGGCATGTTTAACTTCACCACGTGTTTGTTTTTACGCTACGATATTTCTTAGAACCATCGGAATGCCTTGCATAAAGAAATGACCGCCTTAGCACCGTCTGCCGGCCCCGCCGTCGTCCCGAAGGTAACCTGGACAATTCCAAATGACAAAAATGATCATCAGTCGTATTAAAATTGAATCTTGGTCACCTGGTTCAAACTTAACTGAGAATGCTGGAGTACGCCACGCACGTCTGTCCCTAAATAGTTCTTCAGATTCATATACGGTGACGACCCAAGGACTGACAGATGTCTCCCATCGCGTGCGGCCCTTCATTCAAACTCCCAATGCCGTCCACGCGCTCCGATTGTCAGGTGATCCCCCCTCAAGACGAGCCCGTCAAATCGTGCGGACTTTAGACACACGTTATTGGCTCCACCGGGACACTTGAAGAGTTCTCCGCGTGTGATTGATCAAGTACTGGCTGTTTATGATACGTCGTTTTGACAGTTCATGTTGAACGAATAGACAGACGAGCGCCCACAACTGTACATGAGACTTTCTCTCATACAAAGTCGCGCGTGCTTCACGTGGCGCAACTGATTCCCGCGTATAAACAACATGACGGCGATTAACGTTAGGTCTTGGAGCGATGTCGTATGTGTGTACAGTGTATTTGATTTCCCTGGTGACCCTGAAGGTAACTCGCGGACCAGCTTTTACGCATGCTGATGAGTGAGCATTGTATGAGACAAGGTTCTACCTCACTCCAAGTGCATCATTTTTAAAGATGCGTTTGGCAAAATATGTGTATGATTGTTTCATTTGATATCAAGTATTAAACCAGAAGGGAAACTGACTGGGTAAACTTTAACAGATTTGGGTATGAACAAGTAAAAACTTGACTGGATCGGGACTTGAACCAACGACCTCTGGATTAACGTACCGGCACTCTGAGTCCCCATCAAATAATAAGTTTTTAAGTGCATGTAAAGCAATAGTTCCATTCACACGAGGTTCCTAATAACAGATTATTGTAATCAACAAATTAGTATTAAGTCTCCTAAATGAAAAACAAAGGTTTTATTTTGAACACTTGACAAATAAAAACTATAGATACGGGGCGTCACTAATTCCTAGAGACTTAAATTTATTTTTTGTGATTTTGCGCTATATAAAAACTGTTTATTATTATTATTATTAATGTGTACAAAGTATGCACTATTTTTCTGTTTCGGATTAACTTATGTCAATATAAGCGAATGGCATTTTGAGAATTCCAAGTCTGATGGCAAATTCTGCACCATCCAAAGTAGAAAAACGGAGAGAGAAAAAAACAAATTAAACGACAACTCCACGCAACTGCGATTCGACCATTGCCTTGTTTTTCCAGTACCGTTTATTTGCCCACGTGTTCCCGTTTCGCGCCGCGTGCTGTAGCTACAAACACGCTATTCACTTTCGGCTGCCTGCACGTTTTATTTTTAAACCACTGTTCGAGCAAGCAATTCGTTTTTGAGATGTGAAAAGGGTATGGACTTAGAGGTAGCGGCGTTGACTTCTGTTTCAGTGTGCATCTGTTTGAACTGAGGGGGGGGGGTATGTCATCAGCAGGTGATGGATATGTCTGACACACGTCTAAACGTTGATAAAGCGAATCGTTCCAGTACATGTGGTAAACATGTAGAGTTTTTACCTTCAATCTTTCCTGTGCTTACGTCAGCAGGCGTGGAATTGCTCTCCCAACGATCCTGACAAATAAGAAGAAGACGTGTATTGTTGTTGTTGGAATATTCACGCTCCTTCCTTTCTGTTGTGTGTTTCATTTCAATCAAACACCAGCTCGAATTAATCAACTGGCTCAAAGAGTTGTTGTTTCCATTGTCCATCATTTTCTTATCTCTGTGTTCACTATAATTGTCAAAAGCTTATATCACCTCTTCCTGTTTCTAGGAAGCAAGATGTAAAGTCCCATTTCAATTGAATCGACTTAGAAATGTAACAGATGTAAGATTGATTATATGCCTACAAACTGCCTCAAGAAATGTCCAATTTTAGACCCTTACATTGCGTGGTCACGCCTTACGGATAACAAATTATGTCACATCTCGCCAGACGTTTCGACACCGGTACATTCATCATCAAATCAAGTACACCAGCAATTGCGTAACCCTCTTGTCCTACAATAGTTCTATTGCACGTGTTCACCCCCCGGTAATTCTCGACACTTCATGTAACTGGAGACAGCATCCATGTCAACTAAAGAGACGCTCATGTCAACTATAGAGACTCGCTTGTACTTAGTCCAAAGTCTTACTTACAGTGCGCCCTCTGTAAGATGGGCACAAAGCGCCGATGGAGCTTACCACAGCCCAGTTATTGTGTTCTGCAATGACATTAATGGGGCAGAGTTACCTAGAGATGACACACTTAAAAATGTGTGACGTCTGGGGAAAACATTGGTGGGCTATTTGGTTTCGATAATAGTTATTAATTGGTTTTTTCCCCTTTTTCCCCCTTCTTTTGTACGCATAATTATAGTTATTATAACTATACATTAATCAATGTGTTTATTTATTTATACATTTTTATTTAGTGTTAGTTTATTTTGTTCCACTTGTAACTTTTGTATTTCGATTGTTCTAGATTCTCTGGCATGTGAGCCGAACTGGGACACTACATTGTGCTGGCCAGCCACACCCGCTAACACCACCGTCACAGTCAAATGCCCAAATTTCTTTTGGTTCAACCCAGACAGTAAGTCACTTTGACAACCTGATCGTTTTTTGTTTATGTTTTTTTATTACATTTTTCTCAAACTTTTTAATCTGCACGCAGTTGAAAGTGACCGTAGGTATTGGCTTCAAATTTAATAAGCCATTTTGAGATATGGCGGACACAGAACTATTACAAAATTAGGTTCGGGTTTGTCTGTACACACCCAAAACCAAACAGTGCACTCATTTAGTGTCCATCATATCTCAACACGGCTTATTAACTTCACGTTATACACTAGACATGGTAGATAGGAAATGTGCAAAATTAATGTTACGATCTCTTCATGTACCTAAAAATGTAGCATGACATTGTGTTTAATGTTAAAGTGTCAATTAGAAGGTCAGTTAATAACCACAATGCCTTAATGACGTCGTGAGAGCCCACACGCTTTGTGCGGGTCATTCTGTTTATTACAACAGTTCGATGAAGAGAAAACGTGAGCGCTTTGAGTGGCTTGAGCAACATTTTTTGCAATACACAAGGCTTGTTGATAGAACTGCAAAGTAAAAATTTCCGGCCAAAAGCAGTGAGATATTTGACAAATGTCATAGATGATTGTTATTATTTTAAGAATATATATATATTTCTGGTATTTAAACCACCGATATCTCATAAGTGAACTTAATCACTGTAGCTTGTAAGCCTGGGGAAACCTGTAAACAAGGGTGATTGCTACGTGAACCAGAAACACCAGGGTTAACTCCTAGTCTTCTTAGATAGGTGTTCTGTGTTTTTTTTTACGTGCACTACCAGTCCTAGTACATGTTAGCTACGGCTGAATGTCTGACTCGAAGGACAAAGCAATTATGGTAAAGTATCTTTCTCAAGGACACAAGTGCCACGACCGGGACTGGAACCGACACTCTGCTGATCAGAGACACCAGAGCTTGAGTCCAGTGCTCTAATAATTATAGCCGTCACTTTCTTCCTTTTTTCCCAGTATCATTATCATTGGTCATGTTTACTGTTTGCTTGTATTGAAACTGCTACATTTGTTTTATTGTGAGTACGGAAATAGATGTTACATTGAATTGAATTGAATCAACCATTAATTATAAAATTTATTGAGTTCGGGCATACATCACTAACTCTGAACTCTGTACCATTTAATGTTCCGGGACTCTCAGTCATAAAAAAAAATGACTTAAAAGTTGTCAATATATAAACTTTCAATGCTGAAATTAAATAATATTATGAAAATAGCGTTACCTGTTCTGATGGCAGTAGTTTTGACGTGATTTTTGTAGACAGCTTGACGAGGTACTGCAGTCCGAACGCAACGTGGGAAACACTTGGAACGTATCACGATTGTTTCACAGAAGGCGCCAAAAGCACACTTAATAATGGAAATCAAACATTCGTCAATGTGACCACTGAGCAGATAGAGGTAAGAATTGTGAATCGCAAATTACCTAAATACCCCCACAAGGAATTGACTGAAAATCTATTTGATTTACCAGATTTCTGCTTCCCACTTTTATTTATAGCTATACTCACGGGATATGTTCGTTTGCCGAAGACAAGTTACAGTTCAATTGAGTTATCATAAAAGTAAAAGGGAAGGTATACGTTAATGACTCTGAAAATTAATGGCAATAAAAACTTACTTGGTAAGAAGTACAGCAGCTTTGGATAGTATAATGCTTTTTGAGATACCTTTCACTTCGAAGTACTGCGGTTATGGAAAAAATATATCACTTTTTATCCCCAAAAAATTGAATCTGAGAAGCGTTACGGCCGTAACGTTTCTCAGATCTTGTATTCCTATAGGGAATATTCTTCCTGCGTGGAAATATTCGCTCCGGTTTTTCGGTGATATCTCAAAAACGCGAGCATCTTTTGAAGTGAAATTTCCACAGGTTAAGTTTATTGTATATATACCTACATTTGTAAAGGATTAAAACAATCAAAAGGTTCCAAAAACCAAAGGTATACTTTGCCTTTAAACACACCCAAAAAAATGAAGCTGTGAAAATTTGCATGAAGTTACGGTTAAAGTTTTACCTTTGTGAAAAGTATTTACAGATGAAACATGATTTTATTTCTACTGCCTGGAAATCAATCAAGGACAGGCCTGCATTTTGTTCAAACGTTAACATTTCACAAAGTAATTGAATAGCCGGTACAAAAGAAAAGCACTACAGAAATGAAATGTTACAGTAGAGTTCCTAAACAAAGTGAAACCTATCATTATTTCTTCTAGAAATGTTGATGATTTGAATGAAAAGTTCTGTGTGTCCCCCCTAAGAAAATGAAATAATAAACACAAAACACAAAAAGTAAATAAACAATTAAACAAATAAACAAACACAAATTCGTTTAAACATTTAGAGTACCGGGCTCGATTTCACAAAGCACTAAGATTTATCTCAAGATGAGTTATCAATGTTACCATAGTAGTTTGTATTGTGACATCACGCCTTTGCTTAGCAGTTGATATTGATTCGCACTTAAAGATAGTAGTTTGTATTGTGACATAACACTTTTGCTTAGCAGTTAATATTGATTCGCACTTAAAGATAGTAGTTTGTATTGTGACATCACACTTTTTCTTAGCAGTTGATATTGATTTGCGCTTAAAGATAGTAGTTTGTATTGTGACATCACATCTTTGCTTAGCAGTTAATATTGATTCGCGCTTAAAGATCAATCTCAGTTCTTTGTGAGAAATCTGGGTTAAGATTAATAATCTGCAAGATCCTGCATCACGTAAATCATGACCTTTAGACACAAAGCACTAAGATTTATCTCAAGATGAGTTATCAATGTTACCATAGTAGTTTGTATTGTGACATCACGCCTTTGCTTAGCAGTTGATATTGATTCGCACTTAAAGATAGTAGTTTGTATTGTGACATCACACTTTTGCTTAGCAGTTAATATTGATTCGCACTTAAAGATAGTAGTTTGTATTGTGACATCACACTTTTTCTTAGCAGTTGATATTGATTTGCGCTTAAAGATAGTAGTTTGTATTGTGACATCACATCTTTGCTTAGCAGTTGATATTGATTCGCGCTTAAAGATCAATCTCAGTTCTTTGTGAGAAATCTGGGTTAAGATTAATAATCTGCAAGATCCTGCATCACGTAAATCATGACCTTTAGACATAAAGGTCAATTTTACTCTCCATTCATTGTCTACACAGATAATAATAATAATAATAATAATAATAATAATAATAATAATAATAATAATAATAATAATAATAATAATAATAATAATAATAATAATAATAATAATAATAATAATAATAATAATAATAATAATAATAATAATAATAATAATAATAATAATAATAATAATAATAATAATAATAATAATAATAATAATAATAATAATAATAATAATAATAATAATAATAATAATAATAATAATAATAATAATAATAATAATAATAATAATAATAATAATAATAATAATAATAATAATAATAATAATAATAATAATAATAATAATAATAATAATAATAATAATAATAATAATAATAATAATAATAATAATAATAATAATAATAATAATAATAATAATAATAATAATAATAATAATAATAATAATAATAATAATAATAATAATAATAATAATAATAATAATAATAATAATAATAATAATAATAACTAGTTCTTATATAGCGCATTTCACAGTAACGTCTCAATGCGCTTTACATTAGTGCCCTGGTCAGCCTCTCTACACTACTTTTCTGACCCCGTTAGCCCCCCCCCCCCGAAGGCATTTTGTAACTAGCTGAGCTTGAGTATTTTCGGCCCATAAAAAAATACATCTGCATTGATCTTGATGTACGATGAATAGCTCCCTTGAGCAATGTATGACCAATTCTACACAAGTGTCAAACGTGGTATTTGCATCTTCCAGTTTCTGCAGCATTCATTATAGCGGCGTGAAGGTTTTTGCAAGTAATGCGAACAATGTGTAAACAACAGTTATAACGTTCAACAACAAAAAGTAATTTCCCATTGCCAATATTATTGGTTAATCATTATTTGAACCTCACAAATACCAGAACATTTTATGGCAGAAAAAAACCTTAAACAATAGGGGAACATTTTACCGCCATGCAATGGAATTTTTAATGTTTGTAAATTTATGACTTTTTTTTCTGTACTGCCGCAGTTTTACATAGAAGTTTTGGAGGGAGCAAACTTCATGCGTTTGATTGGTGTCTGCCTGTCCTGGGTTGCCCTCGTGGTGGCGCTGTTAATTTTCTCATCATTTAGGTAAGTCAAGTCTTGAGTTCGAATGTTCTCCAAAGAAAAACAGACTCAACAGAGCATTTTTATGTTTTATAAAAATATATATTTTTTACTAATACATACTTGAAATAACTGCGAGCAAACTAAGGAGGAAATGCGTTCAAAACACGTCACTATGCATGAGCTGTCGTTTGTACTTCGATAAATGCTAATTTAACCGTGGCGTTCTAAAATGCAACATACGATATGCGTCCCTGTTATTTTAGCAGTCTTTCTTATGCCTTCCTGTTTTCGAGTTAACGTGACTTGGAAACATTTCACACATAACATACTCAATGCCAAATGTTTGCACCGGTAACTTTCCAGAGCTATATATGGCTTGAATTATGTCAGAAATGTTTTGCCGTCTTCTGGAACAAACAGCCCAAGCCAGCAGATGTACTTTCGTCTGTAACGGTATTAACCAAGTCAATGACAGGTGAATCTCCCAGCCATGTCTCCCCGCTTCATTCTCTACCGTCCCTCGAACCGTCGACCCCCCCTTATGTTTCGCTTCATCATCATCTCCCCCCTACTCGCACCGCCTTCATCATTTCCACGCTCTTGTCACGGCTTGTCTCTCGTCCACCCTTCCTCCATTTTCCACCTCAGCGGAAGATGGATAAACATGACGGGTCGTCGTTATAGAACTGTCTGCTCTCATCCCAAGCCTCGCCGATTTCGGCCTCCAGGCGCGTGGGACTCAGAATTCTACAGATAAGCAAGATAATTTTATATTTGTATAAGCTGTATTTTTTTTCCTCGGGTTTCTCCCGTCTTTTTTTGGAAACTCGAAGTGCAAGAACCGCGAATGAAATGCAACTCATCAACGCCTCGACACTTGTGGAATTTCGCTTTTTTGACGTCGCCAGAGGCAAGGCAGATTTTTGCTTGAGTCTCCTCACGCGGGCTGGATCCATTCCACCAATCAGGCGAAACACAAAGCCATCAAATTGCGTGGTTGGTTTTTTTTTCCTTTTTTCTTCCTCTCTTTCTCAGAGCTGATGACGACCGGCTCCAAACTCGCCGTCACCAGCAATCAGTCCCTTTCAAAAAGGACCGTGGTACGATGTCCAGAGCTGGAGGATGGATCATTAACCCGGTCTAAGCTTTTCCAAACGCGGTTGGGATGAGTGAGAGATACAGCTAACGGGGTTTCTTGCGGCATGGCATGATGCACGTTGTCACCGCGGATGTGCAGCGAGCGTACATCTGTTTAGCCTCCATGCACTCGCCATACGGCAGCTGAGAATTGGACAATTAGACAAATCGATACGGAAAAGGCGAGTGCGCATCAGAGGAATACACTTGAAATGTGAAAATTCAGAAGTATATGCTGGTACACCTCCCCAAGATGTCTCTGATCCTACCACGAACCTCTCTAGTAAGATTGGATTTCCGCTGAGTGCCACTTTTCAGTTTCAACAGTTATATTTAATCGTCAATTCAGATCCATTGAATCTGGGACTTTGTTTAAAGTATATCTCTTTTGCGGCTGTGAAGCTGAAACGGAATTGAATATCAAAAATGTAGCATAATAGCGAGACTGTAAGATGTTCTAGAGCCTTCATATTAATGTGTATGTTCCCCTGTGTTCGACAGCATCAACTGATACCGGTTCTTGCAACAGAGAATGAAACCAGACTAGCTTGCTTGATTGTTTTAATTAAGTTAAACCTTAAATTAATAATTATAATAATAATAAATGAAAGCATCAAATTTGAAGTTGACCAATCGAAATCCATCTGTATGTTCGCTAACAACCCTTCAGTACCTGACCCAAAAAGCCACCCTAAACAAAATGCCTTCTTTATGATAATGTTCAAAATATTGTTGGATTGTTTTGACCTTCACGAATAGATATTCAAATCTGAACTTGCCAAATTGAAATCAGTCTACAATGTTTCTGTACAATCATGCAGACTTGATCAAACATGCCCCCTAATGACAATTTACAAGTCCACCTTCTCATCTCGTTAACACCCTAGCCTCAATCAGAAAATGACAAAACCTCGATGAACAGTGATCAAACATTTGCTTTTCCCTAGCAATTTCTGATCACTCGCGGTAAGGCTTCCTCCCTCCTACCATAATCTCTTCTTGCCGTGTTCCCAATCGACCTAGGGAGTCCTAAATCGGCAGAATTAGGGCCTGTACAGGAAAACCGATAATTTCTTGTCCGTCCCGAGAGGCTCCCGAGCTAAACTTGGAAGATTCTGTCAGGACCACCAGAGGCGAGGACAGCGTTTTGCAGAAACTGGAGCAATCCTTTAGACCAGAGGGCTCCAGACGGTGTCGCAGTCCCACACTTTACCCCCCTCGGGCAAACGGGACACCACCCGCAAATTGCTTCCGAGCCTAGGCACGCTGAGGAGACGAAGAACAAGGTGCCACAATGCGCGTGGGGACAAGTCTACGAACGGGAAAGACATGAGTTCGAGGTTTTGTTGTGGGAGTGAGGCTCTTTGGAGATTTCTATGCAGTTTTGGCTTTTAGTGGAAACCTGATAACGGCATTCTAGTTAATTTAGACTAGCTACAACATGGTTACAGGCAGTTTAACAATAAGAATAATACAGAGACATCATAATTCCTTTTAAGGAAAACTGTAGAAATGTATTTATGTAAGATTGAAAAATGGTTATTGCACAAATTAAATGAACCAGAAGCCTTACTCTAAACTTTCCTCTCGCCTTCGGTAGATTTTCCTATAAAGATCAATCAGAGAACTTGTTCTGTTCCCTCAAAATATTACCATCTAAAGGCGATTAATTACCGGTGTCAGAAACATTCAAGACACCACAACACACAACTAATATCATCATACCAACAGCGGGGAAAAAAACACCAATTACAGGCGTAGCAACAAAAATACCAAGTTAAAAAGAAATACACAACATTATCTTAAACTGCATGAGAGTAACAAAAAAATACTTCAAAAATGGCAAGAGACATGCACACCCACACGAAGCCACAAAACCATGGTCCACCTACTCGTGGTCCACTTTGAGGTCCACGTGCAATGTTGTCATGCCATGTGTACAGTGAAGAAAAGTATATTTTCTGAAATCCACCCCCATTTTCGCCAGAAACAACTGAATCGCCTCGCCACTGTCACTTATAAGTCCGGCTATCAAGCATTACCACCTCACCTATAAAAACGCTCATAATGCTATCATGGCATCGTGACAGAGCGTCCACTCTTAAAAGCGAGGTGAATTTAGAATGGGCAATTTAGAACGATATCAGGAGCTTTTGATAGGCGACGTGGTAATGCTTCACAGCGTTACTTATACAGTGAGTGTGGCTTGGCAAATCGGGTTGCATAATTTAATTTGAGAAATTAGTTTTGCCCTGGTCATTTAATAACTAATCTCACTCAATTTGATACAAATAAGCAAGTTTTTTTTTCTGCACTACGAATTGTATTTCTTAATTCGCGCAAACACTGTGTGGACGTTTATAAGTCCACACAGTGTCGCAAGACACTACCCCGTGTGTATATATTACACCTGAATATTCCACGGTAGCCTGAAGGCATCCTAATCCGGTTTTCTACTAAAGACGATCAGATAATACTAATCGAAACGTCAAGCTGTTTCACCATTTTTTTTCTTCTTTCAGGAACACCGCTTGTCAGATTTGTTTGCACGGTGTTTCTGCATACATCGGACTAGATGATTTCATTTATTATTTGTTTTATTCTCTTTTAAAAATCTTACTTTCATAAAATTAATTAATTAATTAGGTACTTATTGATTTGTTTATTTAAAAAGAAATCATATATGTTTTTATTTGATTATTTTATTTTCTTTCTTTATTGATTTGTTTATTTATTTATTTATTTATTTATTTATTTATTTGGCTCTCGGGTCCGCACTTCACACAAATACTTTCTCAGCCATGTTGTAATTTGAGGCTACAATCTCACACACAATATTTATTTAATCAGAGATAAGTTTCATGGTCCTATAACAACCTTCCTGTTATTTATTCAATTCAGCCGATACATTCCATGTTCGTATCAACGCTGATGTGTAGTTAATAGCTAAGTTAACTCAACTATGTTAACTAGAACAGCTATCACAACAAGCGCCATGATGTCAGAATTAAACTTTTCAAAGGCATATATTCTTCACGTTCCTATGAAGTTTGCTTTTACCGTTCTTTTTAATATCCAAGTCATTACGTATAGACCTTATGCATATGACGTCATTTGAGTAGAGCGCCCTCGCCTTGGGGTCAAAAGGAGGTTGTTCATTGGCCAATCCTGTGTGTGGCATGTACACATTATGTGTGTTTTATTGTTTCATCATCGATTTACCTCTAAGACGGCGGTTTGATGACGTCAATGTATAAGGTGTATATCTCAGCGCAAGACACCAGCTCTAGATAAATATTTAATACTATTATTGAGACAGGACTGGTACAACTTATGGCCAGTCTAGGGTCTTCATCATTAAATACTCACCATTTCGGCTAGGATTTATTACTCGCATTGTTATCAATGTCCTATTCACTGTAAATACTTAACCAAATGGAAATCTTGTGACGTCATATTTTGAACATCCAGAGCAATATACCTTTAATCAACGACTCATATGAAAACAAGAACCAAAGAAATGTTTTAGATATTTTAAACACAAACAAATTAGTAATAATCATGCTCCGCTTTGGCTACAGTTCAGAGAACAATAATACTTAAACATAATAAGAATAACAACAAATAATAATAAACGATAAAAAGAAAAGTTTAAAACAAACAAATAAATAGAAATAAAACAAATACTCTTGGCAATGTTTGATACAGCTTCTCACTATCAGAAAAAAAAAATGCTTGGTAAATTTATCTCCAAGGCAAAATTTAGAGGTTACCCAGCCGTAATCAATCAAGGCGATTCTGCTCAGCTAGACATTTCTGTCAATAGCAAATCTTTTTGCCGAACAGCTGTCAAGGAAGTGGGCCCAAATTCGAACAAAACCATACATTGCGGGTGTTGTACAGAATGAAGTGTTTTAATTTTTGGGGGGTATTTTTGGTTTGTTTCTTTAATTTTAGGAGTTTAAACTGCAACCGAGTCAAGATCCACAAACATTTCTTTGCCGCCTTTTTGATCCGAATGACACTTGAAGTCATCCTCGTTGCCGATAAGAGACACCGAGATATGGTCACAATATACGACAGGGAGAGTGATGTTAAATCAATACACCTTACGGTAAGTCTTCAAGGAGAGGGGGGCGGGGCGGCACTATCTTGGGGGTGGGGATATATAGACCTTATGCACTGACGTCATCACGGATCCATCTTACATTATGAAACAATGGAAAACGCGCATCTGTGTGTACGCGCAGCGCTCAGGTTGGGCCAGTGAGCAACCTTCTTTTTTCGCTCGTCCCCAGCGCCTTGCCTTAGAACCAAAGGCGCTGGGATGGGCAAACGTATCAAGCACGCTCATTGGTTAATGCTCAGTCCCATCATGCATCACACTCACACTGCAAGCACTGCACGCATGACATACTTCCTGAACAAGAATCTGTGCAAGCTGATTAGCCCATCCCAGCGGTCCTGGATAGGCCGCTGGGGCCGAGCGAACCTTCTTTTGACCTCTAGCCGAGGGCGCTCTACTCAAATGACGTCATGTGCATAAGATCTTTAGATGGTTTGCATTGAGCCGGGGTAATAAACAAGATTTTACTAATCCGCTAAAAAAATGAAAAGTTCGTATCAACATTTAATTTGTATCAGACTATTATTTTGAAGCCAACTGAACCTTCTTTGCAGGGAGTGATTAACAATTACATCCAATTTTGTGGAGTAAAGAAGTACATTCAAAATATCACATTGGTTAATGCTTAATAATTTACCTTGTTAAAAAATACTGTTGTTCCACCTTTGTTTTATTTTCACATTAATCAATCGCATTTGTTCCCATAAATATCACAACTTTGTTTTATTTAGCCCAAACAAAACCACAACATGTGCTGAAAACTCGAAAACAAAACGAGCATCACAGTCACAATCATGTGACAAAACAAAAGGCTTACAAATTGAAGTAAAGAAAGTAATAACAAAACACAACAAATTGTGAAGACAATCAGATGTCTCATCTTTAGTAACTAGCCCTTCGACAACAACATTTGGTCTGCCCTCTCCGTCGTAATTCTAACTGCCTAATTAGTCTCTCCAGTCATCTGAACATATTTCCTATGAAAAAAACCTTTTTCAAGAATGTCTAAGAGTGCCCGGGGGATTTAACTGGGAACCCCTATTTTCCACGGTGCAATTATTAGCGCGAGTCTCTTTCAATCATCGAATCTATACTCCTTGCCTTTGAGTCGTGAGGGACAAACAAGAGAGCTGGCTCGCAAAAATAGTATTGACCCCTTGGCAATCATGCATCCCTCTCAATATATGTATTTATTTATTTACCTTTTTTTCGATTTAAAAGGAAAAAACATCTTTGCTTTTTGAATTAGTAAGTGCAGTCTCAATCTCAAGTTTCCATTAAACACGTCGTAAAAAGAGCCTGTGAAAATTCATCATTTTCGATTTTCACATTCTAGAGAAGAAAACACAAAAAACACAACCACTACCACCCCCACCAACAACAACAGAACAACAACAACAACACGACAACAACAACAACAACACGACAACAACAAGAACAACAACAACAACAACAACAAGAACAAAAACAACAACAACAAGAACAACAACAAGAAGAACAAGAACAACAACAAAAGCAGCAGCAGCAACAACAGCAACAGCAACAACAACAACAACAACAGCAGCAACACCAACATTATCAACAACAACAACAACAACAACAACAACAACAACAAAGACAACAACAACAACAGCAACAAGAGCAACAACAACAACAACAACAACAACAACAACACCACCACCACCAACAACAACAGCAGCAGCAACAACAACAACAACAACAACAACAACAACAACAACAACAACAACAACAACAACAACAACAACAACAACAACAACAACAACAACAACAACAACAACAACAACAACAACAACAACAACAACAACAACAACAACAACAACAACAACAACAACAACAACAACAACAACAACAACAACAACAACAACAACAACAACAACAACAACAACAACAACAACAACAACAACAACAACAACAACAACAACAACAACAACAACAACAACAACACCAACACCGACACCAACACCAACACCAACACCAACCACAACAACAACAACAACAACAACAAAAACAGCAACGGAAACGGTATTTGAT
The DNA here is from genome assembly GCA_023634235.1 of Pisaster brevispinus. Classification (NCBI taxonomy): domain Eukaryota; kingdom Metazoa; phylum Echinodermata; class Asteroidea; order Forcipulatida; family Asteriidae; genus Pisaster; species Pisaster brevispinus. The sequence goes on along the minus strand of JAMKCF010000332.1, from coordinate 8,446 downwards.
GAATTTTCATATGGGTATATTTCTCTTGAGGATTGGTTTTGATTTTAGATTGAAATGTTATACAGAATGTTCAATAATTAGTAATCCAGTACTGTATCTTTAAGGGTGATATTCTTGGCATATCCTTGGCATGTGTTGACGGGTAGGTGTAGGGTGCAAACATTGCAGTTCACACAGCTATGCAAGAGGTTGATGGGTGGTTGTAAGGTGCCAATTTGCTGAACGTGGCGTTCATCTAGTTTGCCCTGGGGAATTTGTCAATTTCATTCATTAGGGTAACCCCCCCCCCCTTTACTGGCCTCAAGTAATAAATAAAGAAAGCACACTGCGATTGCCAGAAACGTATGATTGAATGTGTAAGCGAATGCGTGGGACATGCATATCTTTAAAGTTCCCATGTTCCCGTTCCTTTCGTCTTCGGTCTCCATAAGGTATTGAATGCTTTCCGACTAATTTGACGTCATCAATTTACACAGTGCCCTCTGGTGACATAAATTCAAAATTGTGTGTTTCATAAAATCATAACACCTGCACAAAACAATGCAAAATTGCACCTTTTCATTAAACAAACACATCACTGGAAAGGTAGTGAAACATTGATGACGTCATCATAGGTAACAGGCTAAATACAGTATGCCATCTCGTCACAAAAACTGAGTTTTCTAGTTTAAGGTTGTTGTCGAACAAGACCGTTTATTTATGTTTTGCTTTGAAGTACAACAAAAGTAACGCACGACAATAAACAGAAAATCAGCATATCTCACCTTTAAAACCGAACCCGCTCCCGATTGGCTTCCCCGAATAATAATACGCCATTTCCACCACTAATCAATCAAAAAGTACTAACCATGTGGTGGCATAACGTCAGTGGGAACTTGTTTATCCAGTCAACAAAAACGGAGGCTGTGATCAAAGGGGGAAAAAAAAGGTGCATCGCTCCCTTATGGTGGCTGGGCAGCGTTAAAGGTATTATACAGGATTGGATAAGAGTAAAACAAAACATCAATGTTGAACGAAAGTCTGAAAGCTTTGATTGTGAAGTTTGGCTTTTTTCTTTCGGTGAAATATTTCCCTCTGAAATGACGCAATATTCGAGAAAAAAACCTGTATCAGAACTCCTAAAAAGCACATCTGATTTCGTTAGTTACAACCGAGTTTAAAGACAATGTATTTACATGCTGAAAATTGTGCGTAGTCTTTTGGTATTTTCGCCTGACTCACATAAGGAATTAAGCCCACATTTTTACCTTTTTTTTTAGTTCGTGTGTGTGTGGATGATCACACGAAACACGAACACTATCTGCGACTATTTTATCGGCTCCATCAATTCTGTATAATAACTTTAAACGGAAATATACAGCATCCTCAGCATCGGAACGTCTAGGTATAGTATATGGCGGTCCCACTGATTGATTTCTCCCTATAACCCAACGGCTGCTATCGGATGATCAGAGAAATAGAGAGTAGGGGGAGAGCAAACTTTCTGGACTGCGTGGGTTTGTGTTTGGTTTGTGCTCTCAGCAACGTGTGGGTAGGAAGCACCCGTTGAGTTTGTGCTCCTTGTTCCATTTCTTATCATCAATTTCACTTTATACCTGATTTGCAAATTTAACCGGCCTGTGCCACCGGGGGACGCTTGGCCGGGAGAAAATATAAAGTACTTTCATCTGTTCTGAAATGACAGTTGTCAATATAGCTTAAAACCTCCCATCTAATACTCACTGTTATCTATTTGAAGCATTTCGACTGTGCGTTTTTCCGTTTGAAGGATAAGTGTGATTCGCTGTGATTTGTGTGGCAATTATTCCATTATTCAGAAGTTATCTCTTTAAATTCAGCCATCTTTTGATGCATGAAAAGCTGCTTGAAATTCATGTGGACAGATGCTTGGCCACGTGGCCAACCGGAGCTGTAGGCCAGTTGGTCTGGCTCCCTCTGGGAACGACTCTCGAACACAGCCTGAGAAGGGTTACCAGACTGAGAGGAGAAAACATTTTCACCGATGTATTTTGCTTATTTACGCCCTTTCCGAAACCACGAATTGGGCTTTGGCGCTGCCTTAGGCTTGTCCATCAGTTATTTTGAAAACATGTGCTTTCAGTACGGGGTTTCAAACAGGCAGACGGAGCCATAGCCCGGACCCCAAGCCGAGAAACCGTGGTTTCGAAAATGTCCCAAGAGTCCGATTATCATCAGTCGTACTTGCATCCCGTTCCCTGTGTTACGATGGTCCGACATCTGGTTGTCTAAGAGCAGTATCTTCAATGGTTTATCCCAACATTATGCACAAAATAACAAACCTGTGAAAACTTGGGTCCAATTGGTCACCGAAGTTGTAAAAAAGTAATAAAAGAAAAACATCATTGATGCATATTGTGTGATTTCAGATGCATGGGAAAGGCTTCAGGCATGAAGCCTTTCTCAGATTCAAATTTTGGGGTGGTAAATTACCTCATTCTCTAAAACTATACATTACTTCAAATGATGTCGTTTCTATCAATGTTCCACAATGTAAACAGCTCTCCAGTGCTCTTTACCAAGTCAGTTTTTGTAGTCATTAACTTGTGAAGTAATTATTAAAAGTACACCCTGCCTTTAACGCAATTATCTTGAAAATAATCAGTTTAAGACCAAGGGGGCTATAGGCCGTTCCTCTACCCAGCCTCAGATAGTTTTTGAAATGAATAGGCGAATAAACTAGATCGATGCTTCCGTAATGGTCACATGTGTACTCGCAAACACCATAAGGCTTCACAAGTAAAATGGGTCTCTGCTGTCCAACTTATCAAGAAAAACTGGATGAGATGAGCCTGTAAACATTCAAAACGTCGACACACACACACCCACCCAAGTGTGTAAACACCTCCAATCGGGGACCTCCTATTGTCCCTCTTTTGTTTGGACTTTAACTTTTTGGCAACAGCTCCCATTGGTTTTGTACACAATTTCCAACTGGGGACCTTTACCCAACCGGGGACCCTATTGTCCTCTTTTGTTATAGGTCCCCGGTTTGAATGTGAAAACAAACTCACCCAAACCCACGCACACACACCCTTACATATGGCAGTTACGGGGTACTTCCATTGTTGTTCTATTATTCCCTTTTCTAAAGAAATCCTCTGTGGGGTACCAATTGAACAAAGAAAACCTTGTGGGGTAGCATTGTTCTATTGTTAAAAATACCCTGTAAGTTGGCGTGTGTAAGGGCACATGTTTGTAAATGGTGTAAACCGAGGACATCCTATGGTTTGGACTTGGATTTTTTTTAGCAACGTCCCCATTGGTTTTGTACACGAAACAAACCGAGGACTGTCCCCGATATGTCATTCTCCCGGATCCCTATTGTTAAAGTCCTCGGTTTAAATGCGTAGACATGTTCACACACACACACACACACCAGTGTGTAAACACCTCCAATCGGGGACCTCCTATTGTCCCTCTTTTGTTTGGACTTTAACTTTTTGGCAACAGCTCCCATTGGTTTTGTACACAATTTCCAACTGGGGACCTTTACCCAACCGGGGACCCTATTGTCCTCTTTTGTTATAGGTCCCCGGTTTGAATGTGAAAACAAACTCACACACACACACGCAGGTACAGCACTCCTATACGTTAGAGGACACCTATTGTACTTTCTGTTGTTCCTGTATTGAAGCAATCCCCATTGGTTTTGTACACAAATGACTAGTGAGGACACCTGAAAACAAAGAACCGACTAGTGAGGACCTATTGTCCCTATTGTAAAATGTCCTCGGAGGGTTGGCAATACAAACACACACACACACACACACACACAACATTACGGATCGGGTTTGTGGGGTCCTGCTATTGTTGTTCCATTATTCCCTTTTCTAAAGAATTCTCTAGTGGGGTCCAGGTTGAACAAAGAATTCTTTTGTGGGGTCCATTGTTCCATTGTTGAAAATACCCCACAAGGGCGTAAGCCCACACACACACAACAGTGAAGAAATTCTCTCTTTTTGTTCAACAGCCAGTTGTGTGTGAGTTGTTTGAGACAATCAGGGAGTATGGCAGATTGTGTGCCTTCTTCTGGATGTTCATCGAAGGACTCTACCTGACTTTCCTTGTTTCAGCTAACGTCTTCAGCAAGCCAAGGTTTCGGATCTATTACTGCATTGGATGGCGTAAGTCAGCTGACATTATTTCACCTCTCTAAAGATATAGCCGCTTAAAATTTTCACGGACGCTTTTCATAATTGTTGAAGTATTATACAGGATGAGTTGAGCTGACAAAATAGTCACAGATAGTGTTCATGTTTTGTGTGATCAACCATTACATAACATTTAAAAAACGGTGAAAATTTTGGGTTAGTCCATTGTGTGAGTCAGGAGAAAATAGTGAAAAACCATGCGCAATTTTCAGCATTTAACTACATTGTCCCTAATTTTGGTTGTATCAACCGAAATCAGTTACATGTTTTGCGTTGTTTAGGTTTTTAGATACAATTTCCCGAATTTGACTTCATTTTAAAGTGAAAATATTTCACTGAAAATGTGGTTTTTTTTAAGAATTTCATAATCAGAAAGCTTTCAATCATGTTTTTGTCATACCAATCATGTAAAACACCTTTATTGGAATGTTTCATTGTTTAAAAGAATGATTGTTTCACTGATATCTATGGACCAGTAATCAATTTCACATTAAATATTTTAACTTGCCATTTCACAAAGATAGTTTCACTTAACCCTTTTCATAACAAAAAAAAATCACAAAAAACTTTTCACTGAAACCTCAATAAACTTAGTCCGTTCTATTTAAATATAGAATCGTACCATGCGGCAAGACGTCAATTTCACTAAACCCTTTCAACGGAAAGTTTCACTTCTTGTCGCCTGAATATTTCAAATATAACCCTTATAACTCCAGTATTTTATGAGAACGAGACTTTCGGTGGCTGTATACTTTTTTTGGGGGGGGGGGTGCTAGAAACTATTCTAACTTCTTTTGATTTTTTTATTGTATTTATTTAATTATTTATGGTTTTCCTCCTTTTATTTTGTGTACAGTTTTACCTCTCCCTTTAGTCATGGCCTGGGCCATCGCCATGTTCCTTACAAGTAAAGAAAGGTTGGTACTCACTTCAGTAAATTTCACCCCACACTTATCTCCGCTTGAATGATGTTTAACCAAGCTTCATGCAGACTGCATCAATTTTTTCGAATCAGGCTAGGATGTTAAATCCGGTGGGACTGTACGTTTCGCATGGGGACAGGTGCAACCACTTTTTAAAGTGACTTGGGGGCGAGTAGATCTCGTCATAAATATCCAAGCTGCATGAAATGTCATAAAACAAGCCAGTTGCGGTGCAATTTAGTCTCACGTTTACCGGAGGGAAAAATGCCCCTTTTTAAAATTTAGTTTGTGAGTAAAAGGGAGAGACAAAACAACATTTTACACTTGATAGCTGAGAAATGTACCGATTTGGTTCTGTAAATGCTAAACGTGCAGTACTTCCTGTTTGAATGTAGCTGGAAATCTCACAATTTAATATTCAATAATTATTTTACTGTGATATAAAAAATGATTAATAACACACCTTTAACATCACACCTTAGCAATTCGTGTGCAAGATATACAACGTGTGATTTGGTTACGCGTCTTTTTAAAAGTCAAACCGTTTTTAATCTTGTTCAATCTTTTAAATCTGCACGACTTATAAATCAACCTTGACACGTGTAAATTTGAGTCCTGGCAATTACTTACGTTTGCAACCATTGTTCAAGAAACATGTTTTTCCCAAACCTCGTTTTATTACTTGGATTTGCAAAGCAAAGCGCACAGAATGCTTACAAAACGCAAAACACAGTCCGTTATTTGAGGTTTTTTTTTCTCTACAACACCCCGCACCACCCTCCACAAAAAACACGCTCTTAAGTTGATTAGAGTTTCACAGGCTGTGTGTAGAATCATAGCGCAAGCTCGCTGTAAAATATTGCATTTGCGTCCAACATACGGAGAATGGGAACCGATTTACCTTTTCAAGAACGAATGATGTATCATGTTTTTAATGGTGTTACTCTAAAAGGTTTAGAAAGCCGCTCTTCTTCTTCTTTTTTATCTGTTTGTTAACTCCTGCAGTCTTGTTGTCGTTGATTAAGAACCATCGCCAGCCACTCTTGTGGAGACGCGACCATTAATCTTTTCATTTGTATCAAATAAAAAATGATTTTCCCTCAATCAGCCCTGCAAAGAAGCCGAGCTAGCGATACGCACGAGCCTGAGCTAATGCGCTGAGGGTTTTTCATAATGTCTACAAATAAACAAGCCTCCAACGCCGGAGGGCGTGCAATTACGCCACCCGCGTCTGCAGAAACACACTCGCTGTTTTCAACCCGAGTGCCGGATGACACCATGTACTTTTTCTCTCTCTCTCCCCCCTTTCGTCTCAATGCCATTAACGCCGCCCAGGGACTATACTGACCGCATTTTATGATGGACCAACCCCCCTCTACCTCTCCCCACTCAGATGGACGAGAAGATCCGGCAAAAAGATCTCCCTACAGGAGGGTTAAATGCACATTTCCACCCGGTGATCGTAGCGGATGGACACCCCCGGCTAAACAAGGAAGGTTCCCATGTTCGCCTTTTGTCCCCAGTCGAAACATGTCACTGGTACGGATATTCCTGTAACAGCTCCTACCCATTTTTAAAGAAACAGAAAGAACGACGGTTGTTTCAGGCGAAGTGTCGATGGGTTTAGCATTGACTTAACAGCGGCGGCATGTTTGAGTGCTGCCCGTCCACAGCTGAGATACATGTGTTGGTAGTCGGCAAATAGTTTACTTATAAAGAGAGAGAGAGAGATGGCAAGAGCCTTCCCTTTGGGGGCTTGCGTTCTAAACCAATGGGCATAATATTACAAAGGTACTTTAAAAGGTCTTGAAGGATTTCGGATAACGATGTATAAACCACGGAGAAAAGACCAACGGAGTGGCTTCTGTGCTAGCGGGGGAATCGTGTGAAGCGCCAACCCACTGACTATTCTGGTGCAATACTCAATAATAATTAGTTATAATGGCCATGACTAAATTGGTTAAACTAGTAATCTAAATTGAATCTATTTTTAAAAAAATGTGTAATTTGTATGTGGGTGGCGTAATAAGGTATCTGGCATAAAAAAATATTCTCACTATCAAAATAATTTCCTATTGGCAATATGACTGAGTATAGCGACCTTAAAAAAAACGAAAATTTCGCCAAGTTATATGTAATTATGTAAGCACGCAATTTTGACCAGATCAAAAGAAAACTTTTGTTGACCATAGACATTTACCAGACTACTAACTAAGCCTAAACCACATGTTTAGACCTACGTTAACTCCGGTCGTGCTCTTTTCTCCCGTTCAAACATTATTAATCTAAACTGAGGCTGGATAAAATAGTCTGACCCCATTTCAGAATCAGTGTTCGTAATTACTACAACACACAGGGGAAACGACAAAGGTCCCCCTTGCAGGTGAGCCTGTAGATTTATGAGAAAGGGGATATCTTTCCGACGAGTGAATTCAAGAGAGGGTCAGACTCTCGTGGCCTCTCTCCAGCCGTCAGTAGTCGGACACCGAGCGCCGTGGAGCACCTTCAGGGGGGCTGATACTAAGCTCTGACAGGTAGTCGATTGCTGAGACGCCCCTCGGTCAAACAGACCGATGGCGCTCTCGTCGTATTCTCTGCGTGGATGGGTCGCGAGAGGGCGACGACCTGCGCGATCACACTGCCTCCCTGTGGCGATTCTTTTCAACACTTCTCATCGACCTTTCAGTTTTGCTGAGGTATTTATTTTGCGGGGAGACTTTCGGAGTAATTATCCGTTGCGGCAATTCCGGTTTTTGGTTTTTGGACTACTTGAAATCACCTACTGATAGATGTAGCCTTCTCGGTGCCGCCTCACCTGCAGTGTGAGATCATGTGGTGAATGCATCTACAAAGATTGTAAACCCTCTTACTATGTGACCATTCAATATTATCCACTGTGGTTTTGTATGTTAGATAAGCCATGCCAGCCGCTAATAAGAGGTCGTGTAGTGAATGCATACACACCCACACACTCAACCCTCATACTGCTTGACCATTCAATATCCTCCACTTGTTGAATGATATATAAACTATTCCAGCCTTCAATAAGATATATTGTGGTAAATGAATGTACACATTACAAAGTCAACCCTCCTACTGTCTGACCATTCATGAACATCCCATTTGGTTTTGAATGATAAATATACCAGCATGCAGCAATATCACGCGGTGAATACATCTACACAGTACACAGCTAACCCACCTACTCTCTGACCCTTTGTGGTTTCATCTAACTTGTCATCCATTGGAACCAATTGCAATCAAACCGAGGCTAGAAGTGTAGTCTGTCTCCTCGTTTGTATAAATACCGTCGTCAGGGAACATTTCAAAAATGGAGCTGTGTTCGTGTTG
>JAMKCF010000331.1:0-29504 GCA_023634235.1 Pisaster brevispinus | reverse complement strand
TTTTTCTGGGTCATCCCAAAAGATTAGAACGTTCTTAGTTCATCATTAAAACTCAACTCCAACATTGAACTGGTTAGTGACTACCTTTTCTTTGTGGCTCCCGAGGGAAAAAACTAAGTCCGAAATTGTCAATGGTCTGACCTCCCATCTCGTGAATACTAAGTCACAGTGAGAAATACGGTGACATGTTCAGTGCGGTTCCGGCTTTATATCATTTACTGAAAGAAAGCCGGTGCCGGCAAAATATCCACTGCCACTAGGGCTAGGGCAACTACATCCTTGCTGGAGGTTTGTCTTCAAACTCTCAGAGCAAAGTCTGAGAGACCTCACCCGTAGAACTAGAAAGAAAAGGTAGTATGTGACAGAGTGTTTACCAATAGATGAAGAAATTGTGATTATTAGTCCATCAGTAGACCGGGGAGTTGTTGAATGTTTACCTGAACCTGGTGTAGTTGTTGTTGAATCAGTCGTTGTTAAATCAGTCGTTGTTTCTGCAGTAGATGTCCAACCTGTGGTTGTTGGAGGTCCTGTAGTTGTTTCTGTGCAGTTATCATGGTTACATGTGTGACGAGAGTGTCACCATCAACTCTTTTATCTTTTGATTATGTCATTTAAGTCTTCTTCATTAATTTTGGTTGTTTAAATGATCAAGTTACAATTAGCCCAACGGAAACTTGCCCCTCTGAGTATGCAGCTCTCATCAAGTTAACTTTACTGTAAGATGCTCATACCGTCACCAGTTTCACAAACTGACGAATGTCTCAAAACTCACAGAATGTGGTAAATCGATTTTTGTACAAATTCTTGATATACTCATTGCTGGTAACATTGTCAGCAAGTTTCAGAATGACTTTGTATTTACACTCATTAGCATGGTCGACGAATTACAAGATTTGCCATTTTACGCTTTTAAAAAATGGCAAATCAAGATTCGCTAGTTTATCCATTGAAATACATAGCGCCTGGCACAGTGCCAAACACGCGTGAGTATGACTTTTGGATTGTCATGAATCGGCGAATCGGTTAAAGTTCAGCGTTTTCACGAACCTATCTCAATATGCATTGGTTTGTACACAGCGCTCTGCGGGCTCGTTTATTGCATTCTTTTTTTTACGAAGTGGCGAATGTGTTTAGGAATGAAAAACTCATCAAAATTGTGCAAAATTGATAACATGTTGCCAGGGCCCAATTTCATGGAGCTGCTAAGCACAAAAATGTGCTTAGCATAAAATTTCTGCCTCAATAAAAACAGGATTACCAACCAAATTTCCACATGATTTTCAGGATGAGTAAACAACAGCTGAATACCAGTAACAAGCAATATGCAACAAATGGAAATTTGGCTGGTAATCCTGTTTTTATCAAGGAAGAAATTTCATGCTAAGCAAATTTGTGTGCTTAGCAGCTCTATGAAATTGGGCCCAGTTCTGTGTTCAAAGAGCAAGCTTCAAAAGAAAACAAAAACCAATTAAGCAGTCTCCGAACCAGAAGTTTGAAAAATAGTTTAACTTCAAACACGGTTTTCTCCAGACACAGAATTATGGCTGAGGTTCAGATTCTTTCACTTTGTGAAAATGGTGACGATATGTTCAGTGGGGCAGATAGGGGAAAATAATGGGGGAACTGTGGCTTTCACTTCACACAAGCATTGAAAATGGGTACACACAGTCAGAGTATGCCATGAGAAAGATAATTGGCTGTTGACTCCTTGCATGGCGCGGAACGCACCTCCGCACGGTTTCCACGTCTACCGTTTCTGCCATCTTGGGAGTCAATTCCGTTATGTACTTGTACATGTTGACACCCAAAATGGCAAACAAGATAGGTGCGTGTAAGTGCACCGCCCATCGTGTATTGTGTCAAAAGGGCCATCGCAGATTTGATTTGGGAATTTGGAGGAAAAAAAAGGTAATATTTTAACCATAAACAATAGCAGCCATTTTGAAATTTTTTCAAATAGCTAATTGTTATTCTACATTATATTTTGTATTCAAAATTCAAATCTCTCATGATATATACTCTGACAGTGTTCCAAGTTCCATGCTTGTATCATCAAAGCACGATCCCATCATGATCACCTACCTGCTGGTATAACTAGTGATACCTAGCAATTCATACTCAAGTTACTAATTACCTCCATTAGAGTTCCAAGTGGCAGAATAATCAATCTGATTGAAATATCTGTCTGTTTACATGTATTTCAACATGGAAATAGATCAGAACATGTCAAAGGTGTTCTTTAATACAAAACAATTTTTATGAGTCTTTATTGGCCTCCAATACGGTTTATAACTATTGATACAGGGTAAAACTGACATCAAAGCCACAATGTGTTACCATGTTTGGCTGGCTAATATTAGAGCAAATTTAAAACATTCAAAAGCCAAGTGACAGGGAGCAAGATGTTAGCCTGGAACCCTGTCAACTGAGAAACAGAGTATCCCAAGTTGCTCAACTTTGCATCATTATTAGCAGGCCTACACATAAAGGACAGATCAAAAAAAGGCTGCCAAATGCTGGCCAGACACCTCTCTGCCTAAATGAGTAGGGAGCTCCAGAATTTTGTATGGGACCTTTGGTTTGAGTGAAATAAATCCTAGATGTACGAAATAAAAACAAACTGGGAGCCTCAATTATAAAGCTTTGATCTCAATTTCTCTAACATGGTTGAACAAAATTACTGTGTACATTATTCATCATTTACGTATAATTGTAAGCCTATGTGGTTAATCCATCAAACCCACATCCGGTAGCGTAACCAGAAAATAGCTTGGGATGGGAGTACCTCCCCCCCCCCACCAGCTCAGCTCAGAACCCTTGCCCCCCCCCTCCTGCCCCTCAAAATGAAATTGAAAAATTGCACAAATGAATGGTTTGATACAATAGCCCCCCCCCCACATCCCCCCGCTTCCCAACCCCTCCCCCCCACACACACATGACAATGTCTGCCACTGGCCACACCCATGACCAAGTCTTCTCAGCAACTCAATTTTCATGCAGAAAAATTCTACGTGGATAATAATTTGTTGAGGTTATCCCCGACACACCTGCACAGTCTCCCTCTGGATGTTGGGGAGTGACTCTATTCAGTCATGACCTGTTTTGACAGGATCAGTGAGTGAACTATTAAACATATTTGGGTACAGAGACAGTGCTATAGCAACCCATTGTTACAGTGTACTGTTGTCTGTTGACTAGCAACGCCATTCTGTAAAGCTAATCTGGCGTTCATAAATATATATACGATATATATATCATGCATGAAGCAACAGTACACTCTCCTATAGTACACAATTGCCCCTACAACTACATGTTCAATCAGTCAATGTTACATTAACAGATACTTGTGAAACCTTCAATGTGGATGTGGATGTGTGATGAGGTGAGGGTGCAATGTGGGTGAAAAGTCTGCCAAATAATCCTCTGTAGGTGCCTCTGGGTAAATGAGGTTAATATCTCGGTGTACCTCTGGGTAAAGGGTGTTATGCCTCTGGGAACCTCTGGGTAACTAAAGGTATACTCATGATGGAGGTATACTGTACCTCTGGGTAAATTTAATGAGGATATAACTTTGAGTACCTCTGGGTACCTCTTGGTAAACAAGGTTATACCTCTGGGTAAATAAGAGTATTACCTCTGGGTTCAAAAAGCACATTAGATTTTTATGATGAGCTAATTGATCAATCCATCTTGATTGTTTATGTTAAGCAACATAATGTGATGTCACAACACAAACCATTATGGCGATAATGTAACGTCATCTCATCAAGATTAAATCTTGTCTCTTAATCGTGATGGTATTTAATCGAACCCTTGCCCCAGGGTAAATATGTGTACTTCTTAGGTACCTCTAGTTAAGTCTATGTCTACTAAATATACTTCTGGGTACCTCTGGGTAACTCTGGGTAACTCTGGGTAAATGTGTACCTCTGAATACCTCTGGGAAACTATCATGAATACCCCCAGCATACTTGGTTCATTTTGACAGAATAGTCACCAGAAAAGTGTCTCCTTTAAAAAAGAAGTTACAAAAAAATGCACAATGCTGTGGATATAGCAAAAGCAACTCTCCATAACTACCATGATTAATCTAAATTAGCCAACACTATTACTAGACTACATTGTATATTGCCATGGTAACAAGGGATCTGCATGTTCTTTTCTGACATCACTGTCTCCTTCAATAACTCAGCAATTCTGCCTTGTTTTTTTGTTTTTGTTTTTTCTCCAGGATTACATAACAGTCCTCTCAAATCACAAACATTGCTAAACATTTGCATCATCACTTCTGGAACAAATCTCTTCTTTTTTTTTTGACTTCTGATCCCCTCACCATGAGTGGCAACACAAGAATCACCTTCTAAAAGCTCACTTGGAATTCTAATGAAAGACTGAATGAAAGTGAATGAAAATTTTTGGGTCGAACAAAGAAAAATTGACTTATGTCGGGTCTTGAACCTGCCACCTTCAGATTAATGTGCCCTCGCTTTACCAACTGAGCTATCTAGCCCTAATGTTTTTTTGTCATGTTCTGGGGTACCAGTTACATTAATCAGAAGGTTGACGGTTCAAGTCCCACTCTAGTAAATTTATCTTTGTTCAACCCCCATTTTTTTTTAAATTACCCCATCAATTGTTTCTTACAAAGTGAATGATGTGAAACACTCGTGTACAGCGCCGTAAAAATATGTTTCCACAATCATGATCATTTGTTGGTATTCAAGAATTACTTGGAACTACAATGAGTATTTAATGGGAGTGGGTATGGTCTAATAACCGGCTCATGCAGTCAAACTGATAAATATTCAACAGGAATGAAACTGGGCCATGCAGTCAAACTGGTCACTTCAAAATTAAGTCCAATTACTGCCAATTTAAATAACTTAATAACAGTTCAAGACAGAATGGTGAATGGACTTTTTAAAATTTAAATTAAAATTCCTCACTCAACTTGATTTTGGATGAACACTTTCACTCCAAAAGCAGTGTTTTGTTCTTTTCTCAGACAAAACAAATTTGAAACACTTTTTCCCTTATAAAAGTCTTGCTGTACCGAAATGCGGAAAGCTGTTTATATTGGCATCATAATGAACTCCATTTTTGTAATGATCGCGTGCATTCAACCAACTCTAAGAATATATAACCACTGCAAAAACTAACTACATGGATAAAAGAGCACAAATTGAAAAGCTTACCTTCTGGACAGCAACTCAGATTAGCAGTAAAATTTAAACCTATTAGAAAAGGAAAACATATTGGAGGCGAAAATAGGTGAAATTTTCCTCTCTTAAAAATTTCTCTCAGATGCGTCTTGATGAAGTTTGTTTCTCTTTTAATTAGTACAAGTTCAAGTTTATAGTAAATATCCTGACATTCTAGCAGTTGGACTTGAATTGTTGATCAAATACCTCATGAAAGTTGTTCTTTTTATTTTCAGATGACGTGGAAGAATTTCTGTAAAATATTCAAATATCAAAATACTAAAACAACCGGTCTCGGATGGAGTTTCGATGGGAAAAAATGCTGTATCAGATCTACATTTACTACAAGTTTCCATAGTTTGTTTAAGCATGTTGGGCTTTATTTCCATTTTTTTTTTAAATCCTTAAGAAGTTGGCAAAAAAGTATACCACTCTAAACAAACATGCAAGCAGACATTCCATAATAGACTGGAACTCTGGCATAAACATACAAAGAAACTAAAATCACCTTCAGCTAGTAATGCCAGGATTCTCCCATGCAAATACGTCAGTATCGGGGCTGATGGGCACGAATTGCATGCGGTTACATGCAAATTACAGCCGATACAATTTTTATTTTTATTTATATCTTTTTTTACTTCAGATCAAATTAACAAAAGTCATCAAGATAAAATCCTTTGAAATGCTCCAGATTGCACAGTAGTGCTTTTAAAACCAAGATAAACACCAGGTAAAAACATTCCGAGAACCTCGTTTCAATTCAGCGTGTTTAGGCCAAACTTCCAAAATTATAACACCCCCCAAGTTTCTAAAGAATCTTGCGGAGAATCCTGAGTGGTGTGAGACAAACCACCACAGACCCCCAAGTGGCTAGTTCTTCATGATTGTTATACTTTGTAACAATTGACCATATTTTTGACCGCATGAGGACCCTGTCATCAGGGAATGTCTTGCATCACAATAGCAGTTTTAGCTTATTATAATTGCCTGTTTGTAGTTTTCTTGCACCAATGAAGAAAAACATAAAAAATAGCGATAAAAAAGTGAAAAAACCCTGTTTGTTTACTTGTTTTTCATCATGTGAAATTTATCCACATACGCCCTCACGTGGCCAAAAATACGGTGAATTCAAAGTGCCCGTTCATAAAGTCTCTCTGTTACATTCTGTCAAAAGATGCAGGATAACCTACACTCAGACCAATCATTTTTAGGCTGTAATATGCAAAAACCATTGGGCAAGTGCTGCAGGCTGGATACAGCACTTTTGCCTTTTGATCAAAATTCATTTCGGATGATGAATGTCTGAATGACGATGATGGGAAACTTATAAAAAATTTTTTTAAATGATTCAGTTTGAAAGCACACTGACTATACATCATATACCCGCACCAAATTTCCATAGAAATATGTCCACCTGACATACTGTCAAACAGCAAAGGAAATGGCAACTGAATACCCCTAAAATCAATGGTATTCCAATTGCTGCAGATAGTTCAATTTCATTTCATTTATTCTGGAAGCCAAGGATTCTCAGAATAGAAGCGAACTTAATCACTACACTAGCCAAGAACCCCATGGAGAGAAGACAAAGAGAAGAAGTTTCAGTTTTAGATGTGGGAGGAAAATCACAGAGAATTATATCAGGGAAAGCCCACGCAATCATGTAGGAACTGAAAACCCAATCCAAGTAATGCTCCCTGAGGAATTCGAACCGAGTCCTAGAGGTGGAAAGAAACCACTAGGCCAACCCATCCCCCCAGCACCAATCTGACGGGTGTTGGTAAAAGTCAGAGGTCGGAGCTACCCGGAGCTACCCGGATGTTGCATTTATTACGTGAAATATCAATAAAAAGCAGCTACTCACGCACTCCAAATGTTTTTTCAGAAGGTTGTCAAGCAGAGTGTAGGGTTAAGATTCACTTTTGTTCCAAATGGGTGGGAAAATGAGCACAAAGTTTGTTTCCCAATCCATGGGGACAGAATTGAATTCCATTCCCCGTACCTGCCTAAGAAACTTCAACCCCTTAAATTTGGAGTGCATGAGTAGTCTTTTTTAACGACATTTCACGTTATAAGCGCAACCTCCGGGTAGCTCCGGCTAGCTCCGACTTTTACCAACTGCCAATCTGACCGCCAATGCCGACCTGACTGCCCAAACAAAATAAGGCAAATCCGAACGTGCACAAAAGTCCAAAACGAAGTACGAAGTACGTTCCCTTCAACTTTATAAGAAAAATAAAACTTACCTATACATGGGAAATCTGGCAAAACTGGTAATCTTGCCATCAGAGTAGTGTTAACATTTTTCATTGAACAGTTGTAACTTGCAGCAGAAACTGGTAATCTTGCCATCGGAGAACAGTTCAAGCTAACAGCGTACTCTGTTGCCCTCGTTGTGAACAAACAGGCAACGAACACAGCAGAAAGAAGGTACAGCAGGTTCCAATACCAGTATGAAGCCATGTTTATAGCCCAAACGATGGTGCACCATGTGGTTTACATCAACATCCTAGAAATTGACACGGTTAATCTTCACAGGATACTTTGTAGCATGACTCTTGGATGAGAGCTTGAGTGTCAGCCAAGTCAATTGCCAATGTTCAAAGTAAGCAGCATCTTTAGTTGACTGAAGCCAGGTAGACGTAGAGAGGTGGCTTGCAGGATGGCAATTAAGATGGCAAGATGGCAAGACACAGAGCCTAGACGTGGATCTCACGAAAGGAATTATAAAGTTGATTAGGAGACACTCTCTGCCTCTCTCTCTATGTACAAGTAGCAGAATGTTTCACAGAAGTTTCATTTGCTGTAGATACGGAAAGAAAAATAGAATGACTATAACATGTCAAGAGTTACTATAAAACCAGAAACGTGTACTTGTAACCAGAAAACAGGCTTTTATTTCAACTGGAATATAAGTCCAACTTGTTTTTGAAATCTGTAATTCCTAAAAGAACAATAAGTGTTTTCTTTGCAAACGCTTCTTCTTCTTCTTTTTAAAAATTCTCCACTATTCTATTGAGGATATACATGTATGTATCACACTCAAAATTTGAGTTTGCTTAATTGCACACATACAGATCGGTATCAGTCATTGGTTTCCCTTTTATAGCAACGTGGCAAAATGCTACAAGAAACGCACAATTTGCTGCTCAAAATTAATCATTTTATGCGACTCAATAATATTAACATTCAGTGTGCACAAAACCTTAAGATTTTGCTATTCAAAACTGCTACAAAATCTAAAAACACGTGCATGAACTGCTTTAAATTTCTTCACAGCTTTTCTCGGAACACCAAGTCAACATGTTAACATCACTGTAAATAAAAAATGTCACTACCGTCTGTCCAAAAAGAGAGTTACATTCAACTGTACTGTACCTTGCTCCTAACATCAACCAAACAGTCACATCATCACAGGCTCAGGCAATGAAAAAACACTCCTGATGTACAAATGTATGTACATGCATCAATCAACATAATCTATGTACATACCACAATAGTTAATTATATGCATGGATGGGACTTTGACCAATCCTGGCTGTGCACTGTGCAGACCATACAGCCATGGAGCTATTATAGCTCCATGATACAGCCCTCCACCCACGTTGATTGAGTGTATGCGGTACTCAACAGGGGAATTCCCTTATTCTGTCTTCCTTGTGTTTATCCCTATAGTAACAGACTGTACACAATCAAGGTCGGCGGGAGGCATTGATGTACATTTGTACATAAAGACATTTTACTTTGCTCTAGAGATGATTGGTTATCAATATGGGGATGGTAATACATGTACAGGTTTTCTAAATTTAAATTGAGAATAAAGGCCCAGTCCCACTGCAGTGATAACGAGAACGCAAAGAGAACGCATTCTATTGGTTGAATGAGCGTGTGCGTATTCTGCGTGGAGTAATTCAACCAATAGAATGCGTTCTCTTTGCGTCGTGATCATTATCGTTTTCGTTATCGCTGCAGTGTGACTCGGCCTTTAGGCTTATAATGTTGATAGGCCTAATGTACATGAGGCAATTTTCCAGTACATCAGGGATTGATTTGTACCAAAATGCTTTCATGTTGTATTGCAGGATTCTCTGCAGGATTTGTCAGAACTGCCCAGGGCATTCTGGACCCACATTTTGGAAGTTTGGCCAACTGAAAACAAGATCCTTGGAATGTTTTTTACTTGTTGTTTATCTTTGGTTTGGTTTGATCTTTGGGGCATTCTAAATGGTTTAATCTTTCAGAATTTTGAAGTTTAGCTGTTGCAAATTGCTTACCAACCAAAAGGATGCACGATTGCATGGTATAAATGCAACAAATATGAAGTGTTTTGACCCTAGCAGAGTCTTTCTCGAAGGCTACAAAAAACAAACAAAAAAGCCTGCAAGAAAAACTCTGCTGGGGTTGAAACGTCAGGTCAGGCCACTAACTATTTTTTGCATTTGGTTTTATCTGTATGTTTTTTGTAAATTGATTTGTCTGAAGGAAAACAAATATGTATATTAATAATAACAACTTCAATAATTTGTATCAGCCACAATTCTCATCCCATAACGGAAACTTGCATGGGAAGAACCCTTGTATGTATACCTTGTTCAACTTAAAAATTAACTTCATTTTCTGCGAACCCATGCTTTCAAGAACTATAGGGCCTATATAATTGGAAGCTATGCCTTAACAAAAACCTGGTAGGTCTTTCTCCTTTGTTAGTTTGGCAAATGAACTAGGTTTAAATATAGGGATCAATACATGTAGGTCACTTACAGTGAAGTTCAGCTATACATTCATAACATTATTATATTCAGGAAAGTTAAAGAAAAGATAAATCCTTAATCGTCGACAAGGAATTAAAATACTGAGAAGATTTTATTTATACAATACATTAACTTCCCTAAACAAAAATTGAATTATTTTTTGTTTTAGTTTTTCAGAGAAAGCTCCTTCTTGTAAATTCCAAACAGGCGACTTGAAAAGAGACTAGTGTAATCTAACTGAGCCTATTGTAATAGTTATTGTAGCACAAGACCAACAAACAAAGGTGTGGTTTTAAGTTGCCGAAACATAAGTCATTAAAACAATGCCAAACAAGTTGGTAATGGTAAGTCAATACGCCTAAAGTAAACCCCCATGCCATGTGGTCTTGGTGTGAGGCATTCTTACTTTATTGTTTCGTTTAGTGACTCAACACTGCATACTATTTCACCCATAGAGGGCATTCGATTGCTAGGAGCCAGGAACCCATTGACCAATAAAACCACATTGAAGTTTTCGTAAACAGCTGCCTGCAATCATTCGATGGTTTGTGAACACCTTATAATGTGCGGATGGGGGAATGGCAATAGTCCAGTGACGGAACAACAAGACCTTGTACCAAGACTTACACCCCATGCTCCAATGGGAGCCTTCTTGAATCTTTCCAATCATGTACATTAGGATGGTTTACTCTATTTTGGCAGTGCTACATTTAGCACATTTCTCAATCAGTTTTAAAAAGGTGTTACTGTTTACCAACCATTGTGAAGTACCCAAAGCTAAACTATTACTTGAGTCACTTTGACAATAACAACATTCCACTGGTCAGTGGTCATCTACGATGTCTCTGGAAATGTGCCTGCAGTGTAATGTGAAACTGACGGTATGAATCATATCATTGGAGCATGGGGTGTGGTCTAGGCACAAGACTTGGTCTTCCTTATCACACTACAAACGCAATCCCCCCCCCCCTAATCCGCATAAGTGTACACAAACCATCAAAAAATTGAAAGGCAGCTGATACGAAAACTTGATTAAAATGCAGTGTTGAGTCACTAAACTAAACCAAAATGCCATATGGTGGGAACCATAGTAATGTGGTTATCGGAAATGGTTAGTCCATGGCCTGAAAAGCACTTTTCTCTGCAATGGACCTAAAATGAAAACAAAAAATAGCTAATGACCTAGGCCCATTTTCACGGCTTTGCTTACCGTAAGCAAAGAAGCGGCGCTTACAGAAGCAAGGAAATCTGCGCTTACGTATTTCAAGCGTATTTCACCAGTTAGCAGGGAATTTTTTTTGTGCGCATGCGTAATACTACTAATAGGCATTCTTTGCTTACACAGCTAGTGCAGAAATTCGGTGCTTGCACAGTAAGCAGAGAATGGTGATTGCAAGCGCAGAATGCCGCGGTAAGCAGAGCCATGACATTGGGCAATTGACCCTAGCCAGTAGCAGAGTCTTCTTGAAGGCTAAATGACAACACAACACACACTAAAAACGGGTCTACGGGTGTAACAGAAGCAGACAAGTGGATTTATGTCACCCTTTTCAAACAGGATAGTCTGTTCAGTACATGAATGTAAATTAAAGTATAACACATTTAGAATAATACAACACACTGAAATTATTGTACGATGCGGTGATTGCTCTATGTTCCGACAACCCAATATTCTGAAAAAATCTCCTCATGATTTACACGCTATAGGGTAGGTTTAGGGTTAGGGTAACGGTTAGGGTTAGGAAAATACAGTAGGGGTGTTGGATCATAGGGTAGGGGTACCGGAATATATGGTTGCTGGAACCTTGGAGGTAGAAATAGACAACAACGTAGGTGTGTAACCTCATTCAAAACAACTCAATTCTATTTCTGAGTTTCTTTTAAAAAAAAAAGTTTTGAAAATTGACAGAGCCTAGTATAAATACAATTAAACTTTGATACCTTTAAAGTTACACATAAAAGTTATGAATTACAAACTAAATCTCGCCTGTTTTATGCCTACGTGAAAATTTATGAACCATCACATACAACAACATACATGGATCTACGGATGGTACTCCTAGAACTATTCGGTTCGTTCCGCTATCGTCTCCCCCATCAGGGAGACGGTAGCGGAACGAACCGAATAGTTCTAGGAGTATACGGACGGCTACTTCACTATACACAATAAACTTAAACTGAAGTTTAAAAGACATGAACAAGAAAAACAGCAAACTGTATGGAACATCAGGGGTAAAAGTAAACATGGAGAAAGAAAGAATTAGTTTGGTTGTGGTTGTGGAAACACTAAAAAGTGAAGATTACAAAAACTTTTAAACAACAACTTTCATTGGTCCAAAGTGTGCAGAACATAAAACACACTGCCAGGTCGGCACTTTCAACCAACCGCGGTTAACCGCCTGCGGCCGGAATTCCCATTCAACAAAAAACGTTATCTCAAAACCACTTTGACTTTCTAGTTTGAAGGGGTAAAGTGAACTGTATCTGTTATATTAACATAATATATTTCATACTTACATATCCTTCTGTCATGTCTACAAACTCCACCCAGTTCCTTGTTCGATATGTTCGTAAAAACTCAAGATAAACCGTAATGCCTTTCGGCTAGCCTTTCCTGCCTGCGTTCTTTCTTGAGTTATGGTTTGGTGGTTCAATTCAATGCTCTACATTATATACAACCAACACATCACTAGCAAATTCTGCACGTCTGATCCTCGAGAGCCGACGGACGTGCGCGCGTCGACGTAGACTTGGTTCCAAGTCTGCGATCGTGGCTTTTACTCTTCCCGATAGCCAATACATTAATGCCTGAAATCTGTGGGGGCGTTTTTCGTGGCTGATGCAGAGGAATAACTGCGATCTCAGACTTGAAATCAAGTCTAGCGTCGACGACACCTACCACCTCCACACGGGTACGGTCGACCGATTACCAACTCGACCTAGCAGAAACTAACACTTAGTTAACCAACTCGACCTGTAGCTGACCTTCGGGACTTTGGACTCAACCATAGGGTCGAGTTAGTTGATGGCGAGAATATTGTGGTGTAGAGTTTCGTAAGAGGAGCCGAAGTGCCAGCGCTAATCGATTCTATTTTCTGTTTACGGGGAAAACAGCACCAAATAAAATTTATGTATGAAAACAATGCAGTGAAAGAGTAGCACACTTAAAAATGGGTGGCTGGAAACTGGAGACGGTCCGGGTAAGTCGAAAAAAGTTATGTTCATTTGAAAACTGCAGACGCAGTGATGGCGATTATCATGTAATGTGGCTTAACCAGTTGTGATATAATGTCAATAAACTTGCTGGCAATCAAATTCAATGATGAGCAATGGACTTTATTCATGTGTATTTTTCACCGTTTTATGTTTCAGATGGGCATCTATGTCTTCTTTCCTGTCGCAATGTTCTACTGTTTCAATAGAACAGAACTTTTTGAGAAATATGTCACACAGAAAGTGGTGAGTAAATTTTATTTAAATTTTAATTGCATTTTAACAAAATAATATTAAGTAAGGCATGCCAAGGGTAAGGCAGTGGGTATTTTGCCAGCCTTGGCTATATTTAAGTAACCTTATAAAGCCAGAACAGCGCCGAACATGCCGCGCACAGTGACTGGTTTTTTTTGGGGGGGGGGGTATAGACAGAAGTGCTACGCAATGAGTTACACGTCAAAAATTACCAGAACTATGATGAGGTTCATTCTGCTATTGTCTCCAATAGCAGAACGAACCTCGACATAGTTCTAGGACTAGGAGTATGCGACAATGGTCAAACATTTGAGCCAGTTAAAACCTGTTATATAATGTAAATGTCAGCTACTGCCTGGTGTACGCGTCAAAGAGGGCTCTATACTGTGAACTTGATTAAAAATATTTACTAAAAGTTAGCTGGTACCGGCGATATTTCCACTACCTTTTTTTAAACGGAAACTTTGCTCTAAAATAAAAAAACTAAGCAAGTTTGGCTATCCGACTTACAGATTTGGTAAACAAAATTATCCCATCATTATGTATAACACTAACAATCATGCATTTCATAATATTCAGTTCTCACAGATACCTAAACTCATCGCCACTTATTCATTTACCCAATCAACAACATTGTTTTTCTTATTTACCCAGGTAAATGATTATTATTCTTGGTGATTGAAACGAGTGCGAAAGTGGCGGTCAGATTCAGCACCTTTTCCTTATGTTCATTTTGACTAATTGAAAGATTCTTTAATTTATGTATCATTTGTTCATCTCTGCAGAAAGCAATGTATCCTCCTGAAGATAAAATGCATGTAAGTTTTATTGTCCTTACTTTGTTTTAAAATCATGCTCAATATTCTGAGTTGTTAGTTAAATTAAAGGTATTAAAAACATCATTGCTTCATTTTAGTATGAAAGCTTACTGATTGTGAAGTTTATACTCTAGAAATGTTTTTTTTCCCTCTGAAATGAAGTCATATTCGAGAAAACTGTATTGGAAAACCATTTAAAAAATGCACTCAGCTGATTTCAGTCGTTATGTGACAGCCAAAGTTAAGGACAATGTGTTTACGTTCATGCTGAAAATTGTGCATGGTTTTTCAATCATTTTCTCCTGACTCACACAACGGATTAAACCCAAGTTTTCACAGGTTGGTTATCTCATATGTTTGATCATACAAACATGAACATTGTCTGCAACTATTTTGTCAGCTCTACCAATTCTGTATTATCAATACCTTTAAATGAATTGTTAGTTAATGTTAACAATGCCCTTCTATCCAGTAAATCACACTCCCTTTATTTCGCGTCCACCATCAGTACCAAACAAAGCTTGAAATATTCTGAAGAGTTCAGGATTAATTTAAAGGTTATTATCAGTTGCTAGAGCGCCGGTACGTCAATCCAGAGGTCGGTTGGTTCAAGTCCCGCTCCAGTCAATTTTTCTTTGTTCAAACCCAAATTGTTATTTTTTCAACAATTACAGCGGAAGGAGTTTGATGACCTCAGAGCAAGGATGGAAGAAAGGAAAGCTTTGAAGCAAAAACAAGAAGAAGATGCGAGTCTACACCGGATGGAGATTGCCAGAGCATCTCAAACGTCATAGCATCTGGGCAATCGAAGAGCAAGACGAAAAAAAATTTCTTTGAACTTTTAAAAAAGAGACAAGAATATGGAGATGTTTGACTGTTGTCCAAGCATAGCATCATTGCCAGGTGTTTAGATCAATTGTATCAAATCTTTGTCAATCAGAGATTAAAAAGAAAGCATCCAAGCGTCTCTTCCAGAAAGATTGTGTCGGGTGTGATATTCTTCCTACTTAAGTCCGATTTCTGATTTTGTGTGCCCTTGGAAAATTTTTTCAAAACCAGTAAATAGCCTGAAGAATCTATTAAACCCCATACCATATAAACATGTAGGTCAGCCCTTGTACTCAAAGTACTCAAGAGCTCAGTTGGTAGAGCGCCGGTACGTTAATCCGGAGGTCGTTGGTTCAAGTCCCGCTCCAGTCAATTTTTCCTTGTTCAAACCCAAAAAGAATTTGCCTACCTTTTTTCAAAAGGGCCGAATATCATGCATGTTGCGTTTTAGAGGTTGCCAATAGACTGTTTCAGGTTGTGTATTTGTTAATTTTTATAAAAACTTAAAATGGTTGAAAGAAACCTGGTCTCGGAAGTTCAAGTATGTGCGACACTTGCACAGTCTATTGTTTTACTCACAAGGATTGCAAGAAAGTCGAGGAAAAGTTAAGAAGTAGTAAACAACATCAAGATCACTCAAAACAAATAAATTTTCAGGGGGGGAATTCTAACTTGTTCAATTACCAGCAGTAACTTTATTTTTCAGTATTTTTCTTCACATAACAATATTGCTGAATTTACATACTGTATATTAGCAGCCGTTACATAACATTTTTCAGAAAACATAAATACTAGATTTGATATTCATACCATATTTGGGTGGGGGGGGGTTAGTTGATGCAATTATGTTAAATTTAATGTCAAGTGTTAAAACGTTCACTCAGGTGGTAACATGATTTTTTTAACCATGCTTTGCTTCAAGATTTCAGAAAGTTGGGTTGTTATTTGAAGTTCTTGTTGAACTGTTTATTGTTTGTGGAATAATCTTATGACACAATCACCGTGGGGCCTTTTCCAAATCACGGCTTGGACTCTAGCTCCCGCTTGGGCTTTGTCTTCAATTTTGGAACAGTGTGTATTTTGCACTGTGTTTCCAACATCGAACGGAGCCTGGAGCTGGAGACGAAGCCTAAGCCGAGGTTTGGAAAAGGCCCCTGGCTTTGATTGGTCTGGTACCGCTGAAGTGAACACATTTCATAATAATCTTTACCATCCATTTCACAGGTTACTAGACAATCAAAGGCCAGTGTTATAAAATAAGATGTTACTTGTATATTCAATGGTAATTATTTCAATTTATAAGTATAATTCTTTACATTTAACATCTTTGTACATAGCTACATTATTTTGGAAAATTGGTTACCAAATTGATTAAAAAATAATTGCAGCCCAAATAATATATAACACCTTCTTGAGAATGTTGTTTTGTGACAGTACGTTATGTTTGACCTTACATTCTCAGAAAGACAATTGTAAACAATGAAACATAAAGCTCATTGTTATCTGCACGACCTTATTGTCACGCCGAAATAAGCAAACACAAAATTATTAAAGGCGCTGTTGGGCAAGATTGTTGAATCCAAAGTGGGTTTCTTGAAGTATTTCCTCTGACATTGATAACCAACGTGTTTTTGAAAGCATGCAACAACATCTTGGTAAGTTAAACGTTCTCTTAAGGACAGGGTTGCACTTTGATATTATAATATATTTACATTAAGTTTTGTGTAAAATGAGATTGATGCATGGAGCTTTAACCCTCCTACTGTTTGACCATTGAATATCATCCACTGAGGTTTTGAACGATAGATAAACTGTCGGCCTGCAATATCATATCATAGGGTGAATGCAACTGCACAGTACACGGTCAACCTTCCTACTGTTTGACCAATCAGTATCATCCCACTGTAGATCTGAACACTAGATAAAAACTACGCCAGTCTGCTATAAATGGTATAATTTGGTGAGTACACATGACACAGTCAACCCTCCTACAGTCAGACCATTCAACACCAATGTGGTTTTGAAGGATGGACAAACCGTACCAGACTGCAGTATGGTATCATGTGGTGTATGCATCTACACAGTACACAGTCGACCCTCCTACTTTCTGACCATTCAACATTATCCCACTGTGGTTTGGAAGGATAACTAAATGTTGTCAATTGGTGAACGCATCTACACGGTCAACCCTCCACCATTCTGACCATTCAGTCTCATCTACCGTGGATAAACTATATCAGCCAGCAATTTAATAGCACTCCCGCATAAACGCCCAAAATAGAACCTCTGTATGGTGACCTTGTGCAAGTAGTTGGATCCCAGACAATGTGTCAAGTTTCACTGACATACGCATGCGTACATGTCCAAGCCATTGTCGGTGTTTTATGTTTCCTCGTGAGTACTGTACTACTGTGGTCTGGCGCGCTGATGCGGTGATCGCGTGAGTGGTGGAAAGTTTATCTGATATCCGGTTATTTTGAGCAAAAGTGACGTCATTAATGCGGAGTGCTATTTGGTGAATGCATAGACTTGTGAACAGTTCTGTGCACAGCTGCGCCAACCCATGCAATTGAACTATTTCAAACGGTTGGCGCACCAGCCGTAAAATGTTAGGAAAGACAAACGCTGTCTCGTGCTTGACGTGGGTACATGTGATGGGTTTGAAGCTGTCGTATCTATGCAGCTAGCTCTAGAGTGAATCAAAGACAACAATGTGTTGCAAAATTCAAGGAAAAGTGCAGCGTGAAAAAGTAGTTCCACGGAGTAGTCTCAACAGAGCGTGAAAGTGATTTCACAGAGACCACTCATTAGAGAGTTAAACAAGTTCTCAAACAAGTACATCATCTACAATCGTCTACAATCATCTACGTCGTGGGGAAGCTTCCCACAATTGAACTACTGTTTAATATGACCTCAACCTCAAGTCAATATATTTACATGTAGGCCATACATGTTGCCATGTAATACAGTAACACCTTTGGGGCTAAGACAACTCTCTCTCTTTTTTTTTTAATTACACCTGTTCATGATGAGTCTGACCAAAGTAGATGGAACTGACTGTCTTTGATGACATGGAATCACTGCCTCAGTTTAATCTGACGGCCACAAAATCACACCCCCCCAAAAAATTGACAGGCACGACTTATACAGCCAAATTTATATTGACCCAGCAAAACTCTTTACAGATTCTTAGCGGCAAAAAAAAAAGGTACAACATACCGGAAGAAATAAGCACCTTTTCAAAAAATGGCTAAGCAAATAAAATGTATCGTTACAAGCATGTAATCCAATATGATTTTGTTTTACGGTACTGAACTCCCTCACCATGATTACACGTCAACTTCCAAATAAATATGGACAATCATAAATTTACACCTGTTTGAACAATTCGTGTGCTAATTGTACACGTATTATGAAATGACTAATATGTATCAAAGAAACTAAGTCCAAAAAACATTGGCCAAACAAAAGAATTACAGTCAGATAAAGTTACATTGAGTTTACAGGTACATGTACACATATATAGGAAATAAAAACACTGTATTTTACTTTTTTTTTCTTAGACCAACAGAAAGCTTGACTGGAAAACTAGTGGGTTTGTGTTTGGGAGAGGTGCAGAGTTAATCAAACCCTGGACAACCTTTAAAAACAAAAAAAACCTTGAGGTTAAACACTCGCGTTACCACCGGTTTAATTTTGCATTCTTCCATCACAAGTTGCAATGAGCCAACCAGGGCTCAAAAACGCAACTGTCTACACAATCTGATATGAGACTGCTTTATGTGTTGAGATTGAACTGTCTCGACTATCACAGGGTGAGAGTCACTGCGAACAAAAAGATCTGGCACAAGGATCTAAATTTTAGGAGGTATGGTGAAACGATATTTTAATCTTCTGGTAACCCTAGAGTTACAGATTTCAAGGAGCTTCTGGGAACAGCACCCTCAGCGCTAGAGAAGTAGATCAAAAAGTAGGGTTTCTTTGCATCTGAACGAAATAACAGCTACTTCTTTTAACAGGCAGACCAAAAAAAAAAGAAGAAAAAAAGAGGTCTAAATTCAGTTAAAAGTCTGAAATTTCTCAACCCTGCTATCAGCATACCGTGCCTTCGTCAGCGCTAAAATGCCTCCTGAGGGAAAGGTATCACACTGGTCAGTCATCAAGATGCATCCAAATCAGTTGGACTAAAGTGCAGGCTTGATCTTTTCTATTGAATTCAATCGGATGTATTGGTCAAAATTATTTGTTGGTTATGTACAACTAAAATACAACAGGTAGAAGATGAGGGTTGCCCGCTATGGGATGTATAGACCCCTAGCATTGACCATCAAAGCTGAGGTCAAACAATGTCAAACTGTGCATGTTTGTACGCGCCGCCTACATCTCTCAGCCAACGATATAGGTCTTCTTTGACCTCAGCGAGGGCGCTGTTCTGGCGTGTGACGTCATATGCGAGGAGTCTATTGAGGGTAAACACCGTGTTTATGAGGCACCTTAGCTTTTGGATTGTCGTTCCTCTTGGACTCATTTGACCACTTAACGCTCCGGGGGTTAAAAAATGTCCGCTGTAGGTCAGTCCAGAAAAAATTGACCTGTATAAAGCGTCAACCGACATGAAGTGGTTAATTGACACTCTCTAGTGAGGGCTGATCAACGGTAAATCAAAAAGAGCCCTCTGTTGGTACGATTATAAGTTACCGTCACTGAGGGCGCTATGCGTCCGATGAGCCAGCTTCGGTTTTCACCGTAACCCCGTCTGATTGACTCTTGTCTTGGTCCTGTGGTGTGGATTTACTCTCGTCTTGTTTGGCGCCCTCTTGTGGTGGCCAGGCACTATCCCCAACCTCAAACTGAGACAAGAGAAATGAAAAAAAAAAAAGGAAACAATTTATAAACCAGCATGAAAAATTTTAAATGAACATTTTGGATTCCACAGCAACTTTGAAACGGCTATTTCTCCTGTGCAAAACTAAGAAAACCGGTGCTTGGTTAGATGGGTTACTGTGTCGATGAGTGACGATAAAGATCCTTCCATTGTAAGTTTATCTTACTTTCACTCTTGAGGATGTCCCCATCCCGCCAAGACATGCCTCTTCACCCACTTCATTTGAATGATGTTCAGTTTCCTTCACTTTGCTTGAGAAGTCTTCGTCCATCGAAAACGACGCTCCTTGACTGGACTTACTCGAGTCATCGTGGAAAGAAATTTTCTCGTTACTGCTGGAGAAAATGTCTTCTTCGGGCCAAGACAAAGCACCCTTAGGGGTAACCTCTAAAGAGACATTTTTATTGCCCCCTGCAACGATGTCTTCCTCCGGACAAGGCGATGTGTTCTCTTGGGGTTTAGTGCCAGCGCCTTGGTCTGATTGCTTCTTGGTTCCGCTTGCGAAGAAGTCGTCAATTAACCAGGAAAACGCAGCACCGCTAACATTATTTGAGTTACCCTGTTGAAAGTTTTAAATCACTTTACTAGCAACAACTAGACTCTTCCGAGAAACATATCTGATCGTTTCAAGTGAGGATTTGAAGAAAACCAGAAGAATCTTCCAATTCAAAGAATACAATTTGAAGTTTATGAAGATAATCTGTAAAGACCAGCTTGAACAAAAATGGCACCAACTGATCTTTGCTGAAATTCAATTAAAATATTTTCAATCAATAAGGAAATTGAGACCACATGAGATTAAAACAGATTTAAATTGTAAAAAAAAAAACAATCATTTTTTAATACCCTTCTCTGGTGCTTTTCAGAAAGTTTGCGCAAAGTCGCATTGCGTCATCATCCATGTTACATTGTTTGTGGGAGCTCCGTTTTGTACAGCCGCTTTGTAGCAACATGGAGGTATAACAAAGCAACATCCCTGAAAAATCCTGAAAGCATTGTCATTTTTACGCACGCCAGAAGTGTAGTTAGTTTTTTAAAACCTTGAGTTTGGGCCTAGTTTTTTGTTGACATTAAAAAAAATTCAGAAGTGTCAAAATATCAATATCACATGTAAATGATAAACAAAAACAATATATAAACACGTTTAAATAGCATTCCCGTTTTTTGCTCAAGTAGCTGTTAAAAAAAAAGAGAGACACCTTTGAACAACTGACACCCTCAGAGAAGGAAGAAAATGTTGAAGATTCAAGTTGACAGCGTGAGCAACAGAAGGACAAATTTTAAAATTTAAAATGAAAGAACAAAAGAAAAGTTGAGATTCAATTTACCTTGGCCGATCCAAAATCAGCAAAGCTTGCGAAAGGATCAGACGCCCCTCCCTCCTTGGCATTAGTGGAAGCGGGTGCGGCAAAACCAGCGAATGGATCACCCCCGAATGGGTCGCTAGACAAGGTCTTGGAAGTAAACGGATCAGGCTTGGAATCCCCACCAAACGCAGCGAAAGCTTCGGGGTTACTGACGGAGGCTGTTGTAGTACTGGACACCGACGAGGCCGTGGAAGATTTAGACGGGTTGGTTTTACTCTTCTTAGGGGGTAAGGCCGGGGTCTCCTCCTTAAAGTTAAATGTGTCACCCGCAAATCCATCTTTGCCGGAGTTCTGATCGAGAAATTACATTCATAATTGTTAGTAATTAACGGTAGGGTCAGAGGTTGGTGAATACTCCTAAAAATTTACGCCCACAAAAACTTCCTTGGTGAGAAGCACTGCAGCTGTCGATAGTTTAAGCTACTTGGAGAAAAGGATTTCCTTTGTAGTAATATGGTTTAGATAATTGTTCACCCCTCAAAAAAAAATTATTTCAAAGGGTTGGTGTTCGTTTGCGAATGCTGCGGCCAGAGATGTGATTGGTACCTGCTGTCACCTCGCTAAACGCGTCTGAATTCAACATTCTTGTAAAAATAACGTGACATTTTTGTTGCTGTTTTCTCAGCAAGTAGACACTGTCTTCAGCTGAAACTTTCACACGTGACTTTATTGTATCTGTCTTTCTACTTTTGCCACTATATTAGCATTACGTTGACAACAACCAATCTATGACCCTACCTTTACATCTAAATAAACCCAACTTTTATGTAACTCCAAAAAAATAAAAAATTCAACCAACATTGGCACCATGATAGATCCTCAAAGAAAATTGTCTGTGCTATTTGACACAAACAAAGTCTTACCGTCATAAAAGCATCTGCCGGAAAGGACTCCCCTCCAAAAGGATCGATCGACCCGAACGCTGCAATCACAAACACAGGTCAAAGGTTACAATTATATCTTTCAATACTATTAAACTGCTTACCAAAAACTGCCATAAAAAATTTAAAAAACAGCGGAAGGGAGATTCTACATTCTCAACCCTGGCTCATGTAATTTGGTTGCCTCCTTGTTTTTGAACCACTCTCCGCTTGAGAAGGAACACCAACACTACACATGCTCGATTCATCAGCTACACAACATTGACAACCGTCTCTTAGATCAGCGTGTTTCTCCAGACAACCAACCCCCATACCGCACTATGCCACAACAGTGGCATTTTTAGGCACGCACATGCTGATGTAGCCCATCCACAGCCCAAGGTGCTTCAATGAGAGTGGTAAACTGGAGAAGCCATCAGCAGTGCTTAAGTGCAATGTAGATGGGGCTACTTTTTGTGGTGATAAGCTTCTCACACCTGGGCCCAATTTCATAGGGCTGCTTAAGCACAAAAAGTAACTAAGCACAACAAAACTATGCTTACTAGAATAAGGTTACCAGTCAAGCAATCATGTCACATGTACAATTTGTGACTGGTATCCTACTCGTTTCTGTTTAGCAGACAACTGTTAAGCAATATTTTCTGCTTAAGCAGCTCTATGAAGTTGGGCCCTAGTCAGTACCCGCAGTGGCAATCTGTGGCACTGATTGATCACGCATACAAATAAAATAAAAGCACAGTGTAGCAAGGATTAGTTGACCATTAGGTACATAGCATATGGAAGATTTTGATGCATCTTGGAGTGTGCACCTAGAGAAGGGTTAGGTAAACTAGGAAGCGATGTACAATGCAAGTAAAATCTCACCGTCAGTCTTTGTACTTCCTCCTGCCTTAAAGGGATCATCGCTCTTGAACAGATTCTCAGCTCCTCCTCCAGGTGTTGACGAAGATGCGAAGGGATCATCGGTAGATGCCTTCGAAGCAAATGGGTCACCGCCCTTGAAGGGGTCAGAGTTCATATCACTGAAAGGGTCAGGGGTCACTTTTGAGTTGAACGGATCGGAAGATGTACTCGGGAAGGGGTCAGGGGTCGTTGACTCCTTGAAGGGGTCGGGGGTCGTTGAGTTTGTGAAGGGGTCAGGGGTCGTTGACTCCTTGAAGGGGTCGGGGGTCGTTGAATCCTTGAAGGGGTCGGGGGTTGATGAGTTTTTAAAGGGGTCAGCACCGAACGGATCTGAAGTGAAGCCATCAGTCTTAAACGGATCTGTGAGCAGAACAAACATTGGGATTAAGAGCTATATTCAAACGGTGGTGAGAGGCAGTGGTGAGAGGGATGAGAGTTGATGGTGAGAAAAAAGTCTGAAACCGGGATCCAGATCTTGGGAAGTGTGTTGGATTGATGGAATTTTCACCTTTTGATAACCCCTGGAGATTTAGAAAATAAGGTCTGAAACCGGGATCCAGATCTTGGGAAGTGTGTTGGATTGATGGAATTTTCACCTTTTGATAACCCATGGAGATTTAGAAAATAAGGTCTGAAACTGGGATCCAGGATCTTAGGAAGTGTGTTGGATTGATGGAATTTTCACCTTTTGATAACCCATGGAGATTTAGAAAATAAGGTCTGAAACTGGGATCCAGGATCTTAGGAGGTATGTTAAAATGATGACATTTCCGACTTTCGATTTACCCCATGATTGACAGATTCCAAGGAGCTTTTGGGAACACTATCTTCAGCTCTAGAGAAGAAGATTAAAGAAGATGACTGATTTCATTTGGAGAAAAATATAGATTTTGTTGTTTGTTTATCAGGCAGACTTTAAGAATTCAGATAAAAGTCTGACATTTCTCATCCTTATATAATTCTCTTTATGATATGTCCTTCTTGCAGGGATGGTGATAGGCTGAACTGTGAGCGCAAAGCGCGAAAGCTTGCGAGCACGAAAACTTGCAAGCTCAAAGCCTACTTACATATCTTTATCTTTTGTTTTAAAAGCCCTAATCTCCACTCTGGGGCATTCTATTTGGTTTTATCTTCATGTTTTTTATGGTCTAAATAAAAAATTTAAAAAATAAAATAAAATAAAAATATTATTATTATTTTTTTAATTATTATTAGTTTTTTTTTTGTTTTTTTTGGGGGGGGAACGGTTTTTCGGAAAAAACAGAGAAATCACATCCCTGTTCTTGACTCTGACCAGAAAGTCAGTCCGGAGCTTATTGCTTACCATCTTTGAAAGGATCTTGAGATTGAAATGGGTCATTCGACGATGCATCGGCAAAATTAGCAAACGGGTCTCGGCCTTTGAAAGGATCCTCCTAGACGGACGAACAAAAACATTCAGAATCATTCTCCAACAAACCTGCCAGTGTTTACTCGTAAATTGTTCATTTGATTTGTAACGGTGTTAGGAAGTAGATTAGTCCGACGATAGGATTGCAATGACTGCAACTGCGTGCAATGAGGGCTGCCACAAGCAATTAGTATTAAAACCTAATTAATGTACAGAGTTTTACAATATTTATGGCCGTGTCAAATGATGTATGAAGTAAACTATGATTAGTCCATAAAGTCGTTAGTCGTGCATCAGTGCTGATTTCAATTAGTGATGGTGCGATACAGGCTTCGCGTCAGTAGCGGCCATCTTGGATTCCTGTGAAATTTGCTGCAGTCTACTTAAAGGTATTAGACAGGATTGGTAGAGCTGACAAAATCAGTTGCAGACAGTGTTCATGTTTTGTGTGATTAACCGTATACATGAAACAACGAACGATGTGAAAATTTGGGCTATTATAATCTGTTGTGTGAGTCAGGAGAATGTAGTGAAAAACCATGCACAATTTCAAGCATGCAAACACATTGCCCTTAGCGACTTTGTCATAGCGACTTAAACCAGCTGATGTTTTTGTTTTTTTTAGTTTTCAGATACAGTTTTCTTGAATATGACATAATTTCAGAAATGAATAGGATACCAGTCAAAAATTGTACACGTGACATGGTAACTTGACTGGTAACCTTATTCTGGATTACATAACTTTGCTGTGCTTAGCTACTTTTTGTGCTTAATAAGCAGCTCTATGAAATTGAGCCGAGGGCCCAATTTCATTGCTTTAAAAATTTCTGTTTAGCAGAAATGAGCAGGATACCAGCCAAAAATTGAACACATGACATGGTAGCTTGGCTGCTAACCTTGTTCTGGTAAGCAAAATTTATTTTTGTTATTATGCTGAGCTACTTTTTGTGCTTAAGCAGCTCTATGAAATTGGGCCCTGGTCACTCGGCTCTAAAAAGAAAGCAGCCGGTGAGCTCCCTAGCAATGAAACTATAATTCCAGCTGTTGTCATCTCATATCCCTTCCCATGCCCTTCCTAGTTCTACAGTGAATGGTCAATCCAAAAACACCTGTTCCTTTTAACGGGGCAGTCCCCTGACCTACCTTAAACTCTTCATCAGTTTGTCTCAGCTCTGAGCTTACACTAAATCCACTAACACTACTCACAGGACTATTACCAGCCTGATCGAAAATGGAGATAAAATAATCATAGCGTCACTACAGCATGGGTTAGTGCTAACAATGGTCTACATGCAGTTGTGAGACAGGAGGATGTGGTCAAAGATGCCAACTCAATGCTGTTAAAAAAAAAAAAAAATTTATTGCTTTGGATTGTCCGCCATTTTGATGCTGCATGCCGAATGTTTCTGCCTTAATCCCTTCTAGAGACCACAGCAGGGGCAAGCAGCTTGGACTAAAAATGACCAAAGCGGCCACAAACAGCCATAAGGTGTGAACTACCTTCGCTCAAACAAGAGGGTCAACAGAAATGGTCATGTCCCGCATTGACATTTTCCAGTGTTTTCCCATGTTAACATGGAATCTACAATTCTAGAACAAAACATTTCTGCTTTTTTTGGAGTATTTTTTTTCCAGACACGCTTTTCCTGAAAAAAACAAGTCAAAAATTCAACAAGATAAGCATTGCTGGCGTATGGTGATGTTGCCGGGGAAATGGTGGTGATTTTAACAGAAATGAAACTCCTCTACAGGGTTCAAGCATGACAGGAACCTCAGTGAAAGCCATTCCCCGAACATAAGCTTTTTGGAAAAGTCCAATGAGCAGAGCTAACTGGGAAGTTAAGTGATGACAATTTATATGTGATTATGTTCCAGATTCAAACAGTCCTTCCACGTTTGAGTTTGTCGAACCAAGCTACATTTTTGCATGGTTAGCAAGTTTGTTATTTACAATCAGTCAGTTTTTTGCATAGTTTTTTAGCATGCCATTTTTTTTCTTCCCGCTTTGGTAGGATTTAGCATTTGTTCAGAAGTTAGTATCATGTCAAACTAGCCAAGTTAGCTGGCTGTGTTGGCCTTTTTTCATTTTAAACCCTATTAATACCATAACATCCCTTAAAAAACATTCTGCCCTTTGATTGGTTTAGAGTGCATAACATGATAAGTCTTATTTTTTACTAGAAAGCCGTGCCAACACGACACGCTACATACACGCAGCACACACACAATGCTCTATACCCATAGCAATAGCAGCTTCTTAGTGCCTAAACATCTTGGCACAATATATGTATGGGGGTGTTATAAAAACACATCGGATCCCAAGTTTGAGCCGTGGTTTTGAAAAATGGCCTAAGACTCCCTCGATGATCCTTAAAACAATCATTTTTTCTATCTGGAAAAAAGAATGCATCGAAGGATCGCCTCAGGAGTCAGAATTTCAACAATAGCACTCGATTTTTGTATACTAGCATAATAAAAATAATAACATCAGCTCCAAAGAATGATCATTTCGCTTCGAACGCTATTACCCCTGGTCACTGGGCCATTTATTTCATGCCTTAAACCATCTCAGCTCCCTGGGGAGTATACAGCCTGTGCTGCCAAGTATGTAGCGCACCAAGCTAAATCAATCACAAGAACCATCTCTGCCCTCACAGGTACCCATTTACCCCTGGGTGATGAGAAGCATGTATAGTTAAGTATCTTGCTCAAGGACACACATGCCTTGACCGGGATTCGAACCCACACCCTGATGACTCGGCAACCAGAACTTGAGTCCAATGCACTGAACGGCTCGCCCACGACACCCTTTACACAAGTGTCTTGCTCAAGAACACACAAGTGTCATGACCGGGATTCGAACCCACACCCTGATGACTCGGCAACCATAACTTGAGTCTAATGCACTGAACGGCTCGCCCACGACACCCTTTACACAAGTGTCTTGCTCAAGAACACACAAGTGTCATGACCGGGATTCGAACCCACACCCTGATGACTCAGCCACCAGAACTTGAGTCCAATGCACTGAACGGCTCGGCAATAACAAGCTTTACACAAGTGTCTTGCTCAAGAACACACAAGTGTCATGACCGGGATTCGAACCCACACCCTGATGACTCAACAACCAAAACTTGAGTCTGGTGTACTAAACCACTCAGCCACGACACGCTATAGAGAGCGTCTAGAGTGTTCAACACACAATGCTCATTCCGACTTACCGTTGCTCTGTTACTGAATGCATCTGTGTCTGTGGACGATAATCTGTTGTGATGAAGCAAACCGAGATCTTCGTGTCCTAGTGGTACGCTGCCCTGGTTGTTGTTAGCATGAGGTGTCAGGCTGGTTAAGGGCTGCTCATACTGCAGGATCTGACCGTTTAGTTTCTTCTTACTCTCCACTAGACTCTTCAGTTTGGTCTGCAGCTATACGCAATAAAAAGTAAAAATTGAAACAGGAGATTACAACAAATATAATGCAATGATGATGCTATGCAGTAGTCACAGTGAAGCTTGTAGTTTGGAGATTTAGCTCATTGTGTGCCTCAAAGGAGATCAGAAGGCTGTTACAACCTTCATTTTATTTCATTTATTCTGGTTGTGAAGCCAAGGATTCTCAGGAAAGCAAACTTAATCACTACACTAGTCAAGAACCCCATGGAGAGAAGACAAGGAAAGAAGGTTTTAGTTTTAGATGTGGGAGGAAAACCTCAGAGAATTATTCCAGGGAAAGCCAACGCAGGTAGGGACTGAAAACCCAATCCGCATAGTGCCCCCGGCGGGATTCAAACTGGGGTCCCAGAGGTGGAAGGTGAGGAAAGATACAACTACACCAACCTGATCGCCTTTCTTTTCCAGGCACCAAAGTACAACTGTTTGCTCCAAAAGAAGGTCACAAGCAATAAAGTGGTATTTTCGAAAAGAAAAAAAAAGGGGTATGGCTGTTGAACGTTTGTTCCTAGAATTAGTCCCAAGACATGTTTTTCATTCCTACGTGGAATTTAACTTTCCTGCAATGAGGGTGGGGGGTTAAAAAAAAACAAAAACGAATTTCCAGAAAAAAACTGAGAAATTTTGAGTACCTGTTGCAGTTCCTGTTCCACTCCTTTGGTAGACTGTACCACTAGATCCAGGTGTGTCTTCCCTGATTCCAACTGTTGCTCTAACTGAACCTCCTCCTGTCTCAGAGTGTTCAGCTCTACACGAGCTGAATTTAACTCCTCTTCCTGAGCCTGTAAAACAAAACAAAACACAAAATCATTATTTTAGATCTAGGGTTTTCCGTAGGATGTTTTTTCAAAACTGGTGGGGCATTATTCTGGACCCAAATAAACACACTGAAATATTGGAAGTTTGGCCTCAGCACGCTGAATTGAAGTGAAGTCCTCAGAATGTTTTTTTACTTGAGGTTTTATCTTTGGTTTAAAAAGCTCTACTATGCAATCTGGGGCATTCTAAATGGTTTTATCTTGATGATTTTTGTGAATTTTATCTTGTGTCAAAAAAAAAAAAAAATCATTTTGTTTTTGCGCATCAATGTAATTTGCGTGTATCAGCCTGCAATTTGCGCGTATCGGCCCGATACGCTAGCTTGTACATGTGAATATGCTAACCTGGAAAAGCTGAGAAACCAGGACTAAGGAAATCAGCTGATCAGCTGAAAAGTTGCATGCCTGAAGTTTCTTTCCCCCAGACCCCAAATAGGAACCATTTATCGTACTTTTCGGGCGTACAGACTCACTATGACCTGCAGCCCCCTTCTGGCTACACCATGGTAAGCCTAATCTTTCAATCCCCACATTAATGACATACCTTATCCCCTACCATCAGGCTAGTCTTCTGTAAGCTAATTCCATTATTGATTTTATCCACATCATGTGGTTCTTGGTACTGTTATTCATACTCCAATCAAAAAAAAGAAGTTTAATCTCTACATTAATCCCCTACCTTCAGGCTAGTCTCCTGCGAGCTAATCTGGTTCTTGAGATTATCTACATCTTGTTGTGTTTCTTG
>JAMKCF010000330.1:0-29577 GCA_023634235.1 Pisaster brevispinus | reverse complement strand
ATGCCAAATAAAACAAAACAAAACTATAGAATTTGTCAACAAGGGTTAATAAACTGGGTCAAACAATCTCTCTCCCCTAAATATTAACAACATGTAACGATCCAAGAATCATTTGCCAGTTACTCAGTAACATTTACACAAGCCTATAAATAGGTTAAACAATCAGTAAGATCAGCTGGTTGTTTTGTAAGTGGCTCACAGAGTACAGTCTGTCTCTGTGCAAAATGAGTTTGTCATTACAGCCATATAATTAGGCTGTGTAAATACAAATTACTGTAGTTGGTTATGGTCGCCTCACTAATCCATCGAAAGTGAGTTGACCTCAAATTTGTTTGCTTTTGCATATTTCAACATAACTACAAGGTATGAGTGTTATTTAGTTACAGTTATGACAGAACAACAAAATTCAATTCTTGTAACCACCACACCAACATATATTCAGATGTAATAATTGCATTTGTAATAATTGATGTCATCAATTTGAAAACCATGGGCATGGCTCAATGATGCAAATAAAATAAAAAACACCCCAAAACAAAAGTAAATCAATCGCAAATGCTCTATTACTATTGGCCAAACCCATCAAAACCCTGCTGCATGTGGCTTGTTGATTTTTATTGGACTAAGGAATTGCAACTACTCGTAAATGGGTGTGATCCCAACCTCTTCCCCAGGGTGTGTCGAGCAGTACGAGGTTGACTGCTTTGCTATTTACAAACATGGTTGGAAATAAAGTAAACCATGGGAACGAGGTTGGAGTGATCCCTGGTTTTACAGCAGTTAAATGTTGAATGGCTTCTGACTGGCATCCCGAACAAAGATATTGACAAAATAGGGAGACCGCTAACATAGGGCTAGATTAGCTCAGTTGGTTCACAGCACCGGCCTGTTAATATGGAGGTCGCAGGTTAAAATCCCACTCTAGTAAATTCGTCTTTATTCAACCCACAATTAATATTATCATTATTATTATTAATATTATTACTGTTATTTATCACAGCTGTCAGGGTGGGAAGATATTCCAAGAAGCAGAAAGCCAGAAATCTTGCAGAAATCCAAAGTCTCTCTACCAAGGAGAAGATACAGGAGAGGGAGCAGCGTGATAGACAGATGTATACACTCATACAGAAACTGGTTCAGGCCTACGAGGGAACCTGCTTCACCAACAACACGCAGGCACATGTGGGTGGAATATTTACAACTCTAACTAAGGCCAGGGGCCAATTCCATTAGAGCTGCTTAAGCAGAAAATAACTGCTTAATAATTTGCTGCTAAGAAAAAAAATGAGCAGGATACCAGTCACAAATTGTACAGGTGACACGGTATTTTGGCTGGTAACCTTAGTCTGGTCAGCGTAATTTTATTGTACTAAGCTACTTGGTATGCTTAAGATCAGCTCTATGAAATTGGGCCCAGGAATTCATGTGTCCGTCAGGCATTTTGCATTTTACGTAAAAAGGAAACAAAATTTAAAAAAAAAATCCTATTCAATAAGTCAGATAAACCCACAGTCCCAAATTCTCTATAGAGAATTTGGGACTGTGGGTTTATCTCTGAGCCAAGGCTTACCAATGTTCAAACACTTTGGTGTTGAGTTACCAGAGTAGAGGACTTTGAAAGATTCTGTAGGAACTTTAGCTAAAATAGGGGGGGGGGGTTTGACAAAATATATTTACTACTAAGTATTCTGACCTCCTATCACTTGATCTGGGTCCAAAGACTGAGGTGGTGATATTTTATATACAACTTTTCTATAAAAAAAACCCCACAAGGACCATTTCGGTGTGTTGAAGTTTAAACGCAGATCAAGACCAGTCTTGACACTTAAACATCAAACTAGCGAGTCCCGCTACTCTTTTTACACACCACTTTGGAGACATTTTCCACTTGTGTATCCTCAATGAAGACTACTCATTTTCTCTGTAAAAATAATTTATGCCATTCTTACAAGTCTCGTTTAACTTTTCTCATCAGAAACTAATTTGTCCAAGGTTTGATTTTAATTTTCCTGTCGATGTTCCTCCTATAGCTGAAGCTGAAGCAGAGCTCCTGTGAGAGTCAGAAGGAGGTTGACCAACTGGACATGTCCTTCGTAGCAGCCCAGGAGTTTGCCTTAATGTCCCCATTGCCCTACATTGACCCCGCTGCCATCTACGCCCAGATCTGTGCTGTCCGCTCCTTCCTGACCGACGTGGTTACCCCATCTGTTGTCAACGTGGTTAAGTTTAGCAAGAATCTTCCAGGCTTCTGTGCCCTTCCTCAGGTGAGATATGACTTACACAATTTGGACCCGTTCTTCAATAATGTCAAACACCCAGCACTTCATGGCTTACTAAAAAGTAAAATCTAACAACCGACCCGATAAGGGTGAAATGCAGAATTACACAAGTAGTAACTCAAGGTAACTCGAGGTTAAACCCCGGTTAATTCCGGGAAACCTCAACAAGACATTGAGGCTAACCACAAGTTACCTCTAACTTTGTATTCCTCCCCAATGTCAACCACCCTGTACTGCATGGCTTACCGAAGAGTGCATCCCAACAACCATCCTGACAAGGAGAAATGCAGAATTAAACAACTGCAGTAAACATGAGACAACTAGAGGTTGAACCCTGAGAAACCTCAACAAACCTTATACCTCAAGTAACCTCAAGTTACCTCTAGTTTTTGCATTCCTCCCAAATGTCAACCACCCTGTACTTCATGGATTACCAAAGTGTCCAACAACCAACCCTGACACAAGCCCTTATCTCATACTCTGTCATGTTTCTACCGTCTCATTCAACAGGAGGACCAAATGACCCTTCTCAAAGCTGGTTTCTTTGAGATCTGGCTCATTCGGACCGCTCCCTTCCTGAAGGTAATCGACAATGAAATCATCGACTTTGGAGGACCGGAGGACCACAGTGACCAGTTCTCCTTCCGCCTATCTGACCTCCAAGGGATGGGATTGCAGGAGAAGTTCTGGGAGACTCTGTACGACTTTGTCCGTAACTTCAACGCACTGGATTTGATAAAGGAAGAGCTGGCAATCTTCACTTCTATCATCATCCTTTGTGCTGGTAAGAAAACCCTACTGGGTTCAACCTCAACTTCCAAGGAATTCTGAATTGAAATAATTAGAAACCCTCTTGAAGGCTTCACATTGTCACGGCCACCACTAAAACCTATCAACCCTCTGCAAAAAAAACCCCAAAACAAAACAAACCAGTACATCTAAAAAAATTAAAAAATTGGTACGTTGAGAAAAAATACGTTTCTGAAAAATATAGGCCTATAGCCAATTCTAGGTTATTCAAACAGAGCAGACAATATTAAAACAGAAGCACAACCAAAACAAAACAACGTATATAATTTAAGCCAATTCATGTTTCTGCAGATCGGTACGGGCTGAAAGAAGTTCAGAAAGTAGAGCAGCTACAGGGTGAACTGGTCGAGGTCTTGAAGCGTGAGGTGACTCGCCGCGATTGGAAGAACAAACAGCTCTTCGCTCGACTCCTCATGCAGGTCACCTCCGTCCGTGTCGTCTCCATGATGTTCAACAAATGCGCAAATGATTTCCGCCGCGCCTGGCCCCATGTGGAAATCCCAGCCCTCCTTGCGGAAATTCTTGATTACGAGTACTAAACCCATCAGTCCCCAAAAGTAAATCCAGACTTTCATCTTTACTCCTGAAAAATGCAACACCTTTTGTTCTTTATTCCCAACCCAAGCCATTTTGGATCCAAACTTCCCTGTAATTACACTCCCTCAGGTGTATATAAATAACCCTAAAGTAACACGTGGGTCTTCTTAGAGCTGCTTATAAGCACATATAGATTATGCTTACCAGAATAAGGTTACCAGCCAAGACACAATGTCACATGTACCGCCTGCGACGGAGCAGAAATTTGGTATGCAATTCTTTATGAAGCAACTCTTTATGAAGCAACTCTATGAAATTGGGGCCCAGGACCCTGTTGGATCAAGATTAGCCGAAAACCCAAGGATTGAATTTGGAAGGTTCACAGTAGTTGGTGGAAAATTCAATTGGTTTGGAATAACTGAATGTTTCCACCAAACTAAAAAATAGTGTGTAATATTTTAAAAGATGTTCAAACAATTTTTGACGAAGAAAGTACTAAACAAGGAAGTTATCTTTTGATGGAAGTTAGAAATGAAAACGTGTACTTTTATATAAATGTATTTTACTATTTTTCACTGAAAGACTATTTATTTCTTAACTATCGAGGAAAGAGTTTATACAGTTAGCCACACTGGAGCTGTAGTGATACCGACAATTTAACTTTTTTAATTATTTGCTTTTAAAATGTTTTTTTTTTATCCACAAGACCGACTTCTGCAGCATCTAAAAGCTGTTTCACTTTGCACGTTTCACTTATGCACGTCCACCACACTGTTTATAGAATGATTGGGATGACCAAGTGAAAGACCACTGTTAAGTAATTGTTGTGTGTGATTTGT
This sequence comes from Pisaster brevispinus, assembly GCA_023634235.1. NCBI lineage: Eukaryota > Metazoa > Echinodermata > Asteroidea > Forcipulatida > Asteriidae > Pisaster > Pisaster brevispinus. Next base: position 25,112 of record JAMKCF010000330.1, on the reverse strand, counting down.
AGAAACATTTTCTGACTTGATTGACAGAATGGTTAGAATGAGATTAGAAACTTCCACTGATTGTGTTCCTGTTTGCTTATTCCTGATGATGAGAAATCTATTTTAAATCAAATACACTGACTATTACTAACATTTTATCCAAAGAACTACATCATAACTTTTCTATCAAGAAGTGACTAACTATCCTTGTAGTTAAGTAACTTAGTAACTGTAGAATAACTAAGTAACATGACTTAAAACCCATGGAACAGTACAAAGGCAAAAACCATTCTAAAACATGCACATGGTGTGCTTTGGATCCATTGGTTATAACATACATTATTGCTTAGTCATTGGGAACTGTATGGGGAACAATATTTCTGGAGAAGAAACCTCAGCCAGTGTTTGCGTAAATTGCTCATATCAACAGCTACAAGAAGGCTTTCAATATTGAATACATGCAAAGCCTATAGTTTAGAAAAACAAATCCTGTTTTTTTTATTTTCAAAAAAATCAAACGAAAACACGAAATGCAAATAAGCCAACAACTCCAGCATTACAGTTGTCCACGGTGGCTGCATTCTTCCTAGTCTTGAAATCAAGTCGGTAATTGTTGTGCGGTGTATATTAATCGCACTGTGACTGTTGCATGAACGGCAGGATGTGTGTTTGTAATAGGCAGCGCTGGCAGACTAGACAAATAGACACTGACTAACGACTTGTCATCAAGTCTACATTCTTCCTGATGGCTTCACCATACAAAGGGTGTTAACATTTTTTTGGCTTAATTTCATTAGGCTGTTAAGCACACATATGTACAAACTTGCTCAGCAGAAAACAGTTCACCAGCCAAAGCGTAATGTAATGTAATGTACACATTGCTTGTGACTGGTACCCCACTTAAATTTGCTTACAAAGTTAGTTCATTCAGCAAGTTCTCTGCTAAGGCCTACAAGTAGATTATATTAGCCAAGATGCTAAACCATATGAACTATAAATACTATTAACTCTGGTCATAGAAAAATATGACCATCGAGGGCTATGACAATTAGTGTAAAAAGAAGCATTTGTATAAAGGTACTATAGAGCGACTGGTCGCTCAGTTTATTCAAAAAGAAACAGGCTGGCCCTCTATTTTGTTTTGTATTGTTTACATACTGCATTAGAAGAAAGGGTACAGATTACATAAGTAACTACTAAAAACTGATTGTTAACACTAAAACTACCAAAGATGACAGATATATATTGCGTTAATCAATCTGGAAAGATTGTTTTATGGTGGAGGTAAACAAAGTTAAAGGATAAAGCTTTTGATAAACAAACTTCTTTAAAAAAGTTTTATAGTTGTACATAATTTGGTAATGATTGAAACAAAAACCCTTGTAAACTGTTGTTAATCCCAACGCCGCTTGCTTTCGTAAAACAGTAACAATATCACCTTAGCTGATGAAATATTCCACAAGTTGGATGTGTGGCCCGTCTTTTGAAAAGTAAAGAATTGGACTGAATTCAACCCCTTCATAACCCAAAGAAGTGTCACAGCTTTAACCCTAGGCGATCCCCAACCCGTTAAAATCTAACTGCAAGTATTGTTCAATTCTAGGTTTTGGACTACAAAAAGTGGACAGCCTAGTAGGCATTTGCCTGGTCATGGCACCGAGGGTAACAATCAAATGGTGTTAAAATCCGAGAAACTTGTAAATATTCTTTCTGAAAGTTATTGGCAGAACATACAAACTATAAACAGGTTTGATTTTTGGCCTTTGGAGAAATAGGACGATTTTATTGAGTAATACAAGGGCTGACCATGCATACATGTATGGGTGCCTTTTTATATACCTTTTCAGGTTTTTTGAAGAACAATTTTGCTGGGTTTTTTAGGGCAAAATTTTTTTTTTTTTAAATCAGAAATCAGACTCAAAGGAAAAATATCACGCCTGTATAAATGTCAAAGAATTGAATCAAAAGGTTGTGGATTCGGAAGAATGTTGAGGTAGTTTGGGCTACATGCTAAACATGTACTTAAGCATTATATTTTCCTAACTAATTTCAGAATGTGGAGTTTATTTTTTAAGAGTGGCATTACATAACTGGATTTTGTGTGTGTGTCTGGATTTGATAATTAAAAACTCTCCGCTGGTCGGAGTGCATAGCTTTTAAGACTTTGTATAGCTTTGGACTGCTGGTGTTGGCATATTCTTTTAGATACACACAGCAGCATTTGGAAGAAAAAAAACCCACGATGATTTCATTTTCCCACAAAGACTTTTTTGAAGATGAAACTTCTTTTGGTTGAATGCTTTTTTCCTCCTTTAAATGGAAGAGCTGAATTCTCAAGTTTGAATTCTGGGAAGGAGTTGCGAGGACAATGTACTTCAGACCAGAAAATTCACGCTTCTCCATTCCTCTGGGCCTAATGTATACAAAAAGTTGCTTGCAAATTTTGTTTCAGAGTGTAATAAAAAACCCATAAAAAACCCCACCCCAACAAACAAACAAAAACAAGACAGGTGCCAGTCACAACAGTGTGAACAGTATCCGCAGTGCTCTAAGAAGTATATCAAAGAGCGGGATTTCTGCTATTAACTGAAGAAAATAACTGCCACTTTTTCATCAGCCAGACATAAAAAGGTCTTAATTCAGACAAGTCTAAAACTTCTCATCCCTAATTTCTGTTCAGCATGATGTTGATGAGCTGGGGAAGTTCTTGAAATAACGAGTTTTACAAAACTGGCTCTGGTTTTTGACTTCTGTGCCCCATTAAAAGTGACTGCTGTAGACTTTGAGAGATTCTATAAAGACAGTGACTTTCTCCTTTACAGACATCCCAAACACACTACACGAATTAAAACGAAAATTATTTACACAAAAAGATACCGCTCATTTCGAATGGTGATTGTATTAAATAAATCCAGATGGGATTAGCTGTTACTATTTGTAGCCGTGGAATAGACTGCGCAAGTCCAGCCTGTATTCGATCATTAGGACCTGTAAGTGCGCGAGATTGTTGTTTTCCTCGCGCGTTAAAGCAAACGTGGGACAAAAGTGGTCCCAAAATATTCAGGACTTACACGGTCTGTTATATTGGATACCCGTTATATTAAGTGTGATCTGAAAGCAACCAACTGATGTAAAATCAAATGCAAGACGTGTGGCTTGTTTTGTGCACTAATTGTAACCCAAGCACTGTTAGTATCACACTCACCACAGGCACATGAGCTCTAGCAACTCACGCAGCACCATCTTAAATAGGAGGAGCATATTCTGCACGTCTTAAGTTTAGGTTTTATACCCCTTACCCATCTGTGGTGTTAAAAAGCAACGCGTGAGTTTCATTTGAATGTCATGGCTGAGCCGTTTTGTGCACCGAAGTCAAGGGGCTGGCGGTTTAAGTAATCGGACTGCGGGTTCCGGTCAGGACACTTGGGTCCTTGAGCAAGATGCTTTACTATAAACCTCTCTTCACCCAGGGGTATAAATGGGTACCTGGAAGGGTAGAGGTTGATATTGTGTTTGAAAAAGCCTTCGCAGTGCCACGGCAGCCTAGGGCTGTATACTCCCCAGGGAGCTGAGAAAGATTACAGGAACATTATTGGCCCAACTTTATGAAAGAAGAAGGAAAACAACCCCAACCCCAAAACAAACCACATAATAGCGTGTATCTAAATGGCATCGGTTGTAAATTTAATTTTGGGATATGTCTCCCTCTTCCATGTATACTTTTGTCATGTAAATTTATAGTTTTCACCAAAAACAACATACATGTACAACTAATGTCAATATGTATTGTAAATGATTTTGCCTTTGTGTAACAACTTTGTTCCTTTGAAGAAAAACAATGTGTTTATAAAATAAATTTTCATATGAAACATGTATTTTTGCCTCATTATTATCTCATATGCTTCCTATCTGGATTAAATGACAATTGGAAAAATAGATCTTTATGATTGAGTAAATAGTTACATTTTCTATTGTTAAGGCATGAGAGTAGTATAATACTATGCCTCATACATATTCATGATCGAGAGCCGAGAGTAGTATATTACTATACCTCATACATATTCATGATCAAGAGCCGAGAGAACTTTATTAATACACCTCAAACATATTCATGATCAAGAGCCAAATTCCCATTTGTCCATCATTTACCAGATGATACTTATGCTGTTTTTTAATACCAAGCGCGCGCCAGCATTCTCACACAGCGGGGCAAAACCGCATGCGTTATTCTACGAGCTGAAAAGTAAAACAATTCAACACAATTTCAAAGTGAATAACAAACATAAAAATACAAATATTTGAAAAATATTGAAATCATTTGCATGTTTCTTTTCACCTCAAGACTGATCAATGTTGTCCTTTTAAGAGGTGGGTGACACGAGCAAGATGACACTTTTGTTCGTTCCACTTTCTACAAAAGTCACTGTTTTGATTGACGTGACATTAAAAAACAACACGACAGAGACGTCTCAGCTTTCCCCGGTGGGCAAGATTTTCAAAACACAGCCATGTCGGAATGTCCCCGCCGCAAATTAGAAGCCGCCTTTGTGTAATAGGCTCTCTAATGAGGACAAGTTCGGGAGTCATTTTATAATCTTGGCGATGTTGTTTTTTCAGAGGCGGATGTTTAAAGGGACACACACTTTGGGCGCTTTGGTTCTACAAATTGGCGGACCGTGGTAGTTCATAAAGTAAAAGTTAAACCACACAATTTCCAGGGGGTATTTGTGTGAATCATTATATTCTGTGTTTGAAACATCTTCATTTCAAGCACCCAATCCGAAGGTCCCTTTAATGTTTCGATGCATGGTTAGAAATTACAAAACCAAATCTTTTAAACAATTTACCCAGTCAGTTTCCCTTGTGGATTATTACTTGATATTTAAAACCAAATCTTATGTAACATTTTTTAGCTCCAAAATTAAACCACAATGGAAACCGACTGGGTAAATTTTTACTTTTAAATTTTGTTCAATGATTTGGGGTTGAACAAAGAAAAATTTACAAGTTCGGGATTTGAACCATCGACCTTCGGATCTACCATTTGAGCTATAAAAAGCCCTATGTTGGCGGTCTCCCTATTTTGTGAATATCTTTGTTCGGGGGTGCCAGTCAGAAGCCATACAACTGTTAGCTGCCGTGTAGCCAGGGATCACCTCCAAGTCTACGATGCAACCTGGGAAGCGGCAGCCAGGGGATCACCTTAAGGGGATGCAACTTTTTATTTCACTAAGCACACTTTGTCATTACTTAACTGTCAATAACTATGTCCCCAGTCAGTTTGTTTGTATGGATTTGCCGAATTGAAGTACTTTTATAAACGGCAACATGAACATGCACAAGCCATGTTACCAATTAGCTAGCCGGTGCGGATCCAGGATTTTGTTTGAAAAAGTGTGAACATTTTGTGGAGTACAAGGCTGACCTAATGGTACATGTATAAACTTCTGAAGCTTTTTTTCAGGCTATCTAAATAAAATTTTTGTGTTTTTTTATGGGCAACAGAATCGGAAATCAGATTCAAGTTTACAAAAGGAAAAACCATAGTAAAATGAAATAATAAATAAATAAAATGAAAACATGGTAGAGAGCAGGGAGGGGTCTAGCACCCTTGGACCTACCCCGGATTCTCGCCATGCTAGATATTTGTTTTATTAATTTTGATTTGTTTATTTTCAAATTAAGGAAAAAATTGAAGAAACAACATTGCAAGGAATAAACAACCCTATATTATGTATAAAGATAAATAATCAATCTGAAACCCAATACACACAAGAAAAATGAGTGAAAATGCATTCGGAAGAAAATACAAAAGTTATCAAAGATAGACTAAGTCCTCACGAAGATCAGTTGGACATTTCTTCAGCAATGAAAACAACAACACACTGTCCTTGGAAGTTACCGAGGTGACCAATCAAGATGATGATTCAATCAGTTAATAACAAGAATATGCATTTGCGTCATTCAATGGCCGCGCGACAAACCATCAGGCATTAATTAGTGAGGATGAACCCACCTGAGACCCCAAGTGCTCAGTTCAATTATCGAGCGGGGGGGGGGGGGGGGGGTTGTTCAAGCTAATGAAGAATTATTATTTAAGCGGATACCCATGCATTTATACCAAAATTATACCTTACTTGTTATGCCTTGCGGGGGTGTTGGGGCGGGGAGAGGTTGCTAGGGAGCACCTTGGTCAGGCAGCTACTTTATTACAGTCAACCCTCGTTATAATGAACTGTTACAAAAAGGTTCTGCTTTTAGAGAGTACATTCTGAAGTCCCGAATCTCATTTCTGCGTTGTGTTTCTTTGTGTTGAATAAATGAAAGTATTTTCCAGTTTTGCCAAGTTACAAATGTTACAGAGGAAGTATACTCAGAGTAACCTTAGAGGACCTAGAGTAATACACGCTGTGCTGAAAATGATATTTCCTCATCCATGGACAGAGTAATGTGGCAAGATGAAGTAATTTTAAACCGGCCCGTGGTTTGTGGTAAAACACAGGTGGAAGAGGACAATGGTTTCAGGGGACTCGGGCATGCACTTTTAATTTGATCAGAGCCAATTTGAAACATCAAAGCTTATTTCCAGGGCCGAGAGTAACTGCTGACAAATAGGTCTGAAAGTGAAACTCCAATTTTAGAATGCAGGTTCAAAAATGATGGCGTTTCCACCTTTTGGTAGCCCCTGGAGTTGTAGGTTTCAAGGAGCTTTTTGAGGAAAGAATCCTCAGCACTCGAGGAGTAAATTAGACAGCTTGTTTTCGTCATAGCTGAAGAATACATGTATTTTGAGATATTTATGATCAGTGTCTGACCTAAACCCAGCCATCACTTGAACCCATGGATAGACGGTGAAAAATACAAAAGGAACTGAAGGCTAATTAACAACTATTTAAAGTGGAAAATGAAGAGAAACAATATAGTACAAAGTTATGTAAAAGGATGAAATTGCATTGGCACTTTCTACTACAAAATCCTACAATCATGTTAATTGAAAACAGTCGAGTAAACGATCGAATCAAGTCAGTACAAAAGCTAAGAGATTAAAACTTTAAATAGTTGTAATTGTAAAACAGCAAGGGACTCGACTTAAACGCACAGGCATTTCGTTCCACATTCTAGCCCCAAATATTGCATGGTTAGAACGGAAGTCTTCATTTTCTGCCATGGAAACTCTCAGAGTTAAATCCGTACTCTGTCTTGCATGATAGCTCTGTTGGGTACAGGAAAATAGGTTTGACATACATTGTACTCTGCGCAGACATGATGTAAGCATGACACTGGTCAGTATTTGCTTTTAAAAACAAATCACGTCTGCACAAGATAATCAATTCAGTTGTTTAAACACAACTATCGATAAGTTCCATCGATGCATGCAGCGCATTGGCTAAAGAGATGGGTCATTTATATACCGTAGCCTCATCACTTTTGACGACAACACCCTACAGGCTCGGGCTGTAATAAACACACTTTTTAAAGTTTAATTTATTTGTGATTTAACTCCACACTTTATTTCCTATAATTCTTTAAATATATATGTATCATAAGGACGTGTCACTGGTTTAATAAAAGTATCAATCCATATGTACATGTACAGGAAGATGGTAATTAATATACTACATGGATTAAACTGCATAATTGTTTCAAAGTCAAAGGCGTAGTATTGCTTAAAGTTTTACAACTTATTAATTACACCTATGAATGGAAACATTAACCAATCCTCACGCGTGTACAAAATGTGCATGGTATGATAATTTGTCAGTTTTGAAAAAATGTCAATCATATTAATTGAATTAAACAATATTTGGCCAAGCCCCACGAGGCAACTTAAAAGGAAACCAATTCCTGGCAATCTCAAAGCAGATTTAACACAAAAATTATGCATTTCAATTTTCAGATTTTCTTGTGTGGATAGAGACAAAAGTGCTAAACGTAAATGTTTCGTTTGCAACCAGAGACTTCCTTCTACATGCAGTGAAATTGGTTGCCTCCAAGTTGCCTGAATGGAGTGCTTGGAAAGAATGTAATAAGCCGTTTGCGAGTTAGAGTTGAACAGAATATATGGTATCATGACTTGCTTAGACACACATTACCGCTCAGACTATAAAGACACTTGCTACGTCAAATGGTTAGGACCAAGCTTTTGTACAGCAACCTCCAGATGGGCAAAGACTGGTACCATTGTGCCATATTCAGAATTGTGCTTGCCTGAATCATATGACATGGCAACTGTCGATTACAGTCCGGAGGAATTCAAATTTAAGCAGGAACTTGTGACTGAGCAAGACATTGCACCAGACATCATTCAAATCTAAGTGTTGGACCATGGTAACGGATTGTGAATTTGTATCGGTTGAGAACCAATCAAATGATGTGATTGGCTCAGGGGAACATGAGGGTTTTCCCTACTGGGTACATTGCCTTGATCGTGCCCACCGGTTGTCATTTCCAGTGCCTTGTACACTATTAGAAATAGCCCTGGATGCGAGGTTATAATTGAGATGCTGGTACTAGGTAAATTAATACACATTCCTTGTGCTACGTGACTCCACCCCTCATTTTTGAGGCTCCACCCCTCATCCAACAAAAGACAATACAGCAATCCAAATGGCGATAGCTTGTTTACATTTTTTAATTGAATTTTTGCGTGAAAGGACATTTTTATCAAACTTTTGGGAGTGTGTTTTTTGTTTTTTTTTTTTTTTGGGGGGGGCGTTTTTTGTTTTTTTTGTTTTTTTGTGGGGAGGTAACATAGGGAACAGTGAAGTAAATTGTTGTCAATGGCTGATTCGTCTGGTTTTTTTTTACCTGTGCCAATTTCTTCGTAATGATGTTGGAAGATGACAACAGATTGAAGACGAGGAATCTACTACCATGGTATAACAAAACAACCGTGTTGCATTCTCTGCGAGGGGTCCATTTTGTACACCCTTGGGGTCAAATGGCCCCCTTGGCTTTGCCTCTGGTGCCATCTACCCCTTCAGGAGGTACAAAACAATACGGACCCCCATCACAGTGTGAAACAACTGCATACTGGCTTATTGATCATGTAAAACACACACACTGCGACTCTTCACAGGGTTCACTGATGCCGCAGGGTCACTATTCAGCAAGTCAATGAGCGATCATTACAATGTAGAGCTGTCTGAAAATATTGATAAGCAATCATCATAAAACCTCAACAACCAATCTCCTCATGTAAAACCCGTCTATTTTAAGCCAAGGAGCAGGTTTATCTGATCCCAATATAAGCTATGTTTACCAGAAGCAGGTGCTTTGCTACCGAAAATGTTTTTATCATCATTTGCATCTTTCCACTTCTCCAGGGAATCACTTACTATCCAATGTTTTTTTCTTCTTCTTCGTGCGATTCTAAATTTGAGTTTTTATTAGTGTTTAAGGGGAAAAAAAACCCCATAACGTGAGTTTTCTCCCTGAAATGCAAATTAAATTGTCTTGAGGACAAAAACCCAGATTTTGTCTACGTGGTCCTGCTGGTTATTAGAATGCTAACCAAAGCTTCACATAAACCTGTGTGTATGCTTGCCCACTGTTTCCATTATACCCCAGTCACTGTTTTACATTTTTGGCTGGAACTCGCACAGAAAAAAACAAAACAAGCAAAGACTGAGCAACACACGGTACTAAAATGACCTTTTGATTGAAGACTGAATCAGCCGCCCCCACCCCAACCCATTCATGGCTCTTGGTCTGACACTTTAACTTGCTGGTGGAAAATGCACTTTGCACCTCGGCTCTTTATGAGAACAATTTCTACTGAAACATTAATAGGTCACAAAGAAAAGGACCAGGTGCACTGAGTCAAATTCCTGCTTTAAAATAAAACACCCCCCAAAAAACAAACAAACAAACAAACAAACAAACAAACAAACACCCCAACACCCCCAACAAACAAACAAACAACAACCCCCCCAAACCCCCCCCACACATTAACAAACAAACACACCAAACAAAAACACAACAACATAACCAAACAAAACACAAATCAAAAACAACACAAACCCCCCCTGCATTCATAGGACACAACAGTCAATATATTTTGTTTAAATGTCCGACAGTTTTTCCCTTCCTTTCAAGGGGGAAGCACCTCTCTAGGCCCTCCATGCATTCTCACGCAACCAAGATAAGGTTGATCATTATTTTACCGCAACATATCCAACAGTCCACAGTTTGACAAGTTCATTCGATCGTCTTTTCAGGGCGGTATTTCCCTTTTGAAAACATCCTCACCGGCTCCTGATCAGCAGAGATAAACCCTCCAAATGAAAACCGATCCAGGAAAGAATAACGAGAGTCAAGTGTACAAAGGGGTGATTGCTGAGATGTGCACTGAGCCAGTGCTTTCAATCAAATGTGGTCTAACAACTTTGAGGTGAATAAAGACAAATTGACTATGAGCGGGAATGCAGGATTTGAACCTTCGACCTTCCGATTAATGTGCCGGCGCTTTACCAGCTGAGCCACATGAATCTAACCCTCTTGTTGGCGGTCTCCCTCTTTCAGTCTGTTTCCCTTGTGGTTTATTAATTGATGATAAAAACAGTCAACAGAGTTCTGCAACTTGTTACCAGCTAGCCAGCTACCATGAAAAACAGTTTTTGTGTGGCGCTTTAGGTGATAGCAGAAAAGTTTTCCAACTCGGTAAAAAGGAAAAAATCAAAACCAAGGAATATCCTTTGAGAAACGGATTAATTTATACATATATTCACTCACACACTTTGAAAATATATAAAAATTCCTACTAAATCATTTAAGCTGGGAAATTAGCCTTCAAAATATCCTGATGATCATTCTTAAAGGCTGGTACAGCATTGGTTTAGGGAAGTGGTCTGCAAACTTTTAGGTCGGCCACTCAATGAAAATTTAATGGACTCGACATTGACCCACCTGCCGATCACAAGCTGACTGAACTACCCAACCCCCCCCCCCCCTTCACACAAAGCTCTGTGTTGCAGTCACTATGTGGACATTCCTTTGTTCTGTGCACTTGAGGGAAATCCTATTCCTCAACACTGTAAATAGCACTGTGTGGACGTGTGTAAGTCCACATAGTGTTTCAAGTCCCCGCATTATGTGGACCTCTTTCGTTCTCAGGTCCACACTTCGTATGTAGCATTTAAACATGTAATTGTAATGTCATAAATACAAGCTAATATGTTAACAAGCCTAGATTATTCATTGCAGCAGTCTGCTGTTATTTCTGTCTGGAGATCCATCTGAATTGTTTGACGACCCACTTTTGGGTTGCGTCCAATAGTTTGTGATACTTTTGTTTTAGGGCACAACAAAACACACAAGTACTGCACGGTTTGCATGTAGTTTTGTACATTTTGAGGTCATCTCATTTCATAAAAATCAGTAAACTTATCTGAACACTTTAAAGTTGAAGACGTGCAGTCTGTTGGAGTCCAAGCAATTACTGCGTAGATTTTTTATTGCATACCTGGAGAAACAGATGTAAAAAAGAAGTGAAAGAAATGAAATCCTAGATACGATTTTGACAAACCTTCATGGTTGTCTGTATCTGGTTGTCTTTGACCCCAAGAGGTGATTCTGTACCTCTCTGTAGTTGACCTTTATAGAGGTGAGCCAGACAGCTAGTCTAGTCCTAGCAATCGGTTACACAACAGTTACAAAACACAACAGTGGTGAACCTAACAGGGTGTGTGTGTAAAATGTTCCATTATATAAGCTTTAATGTGATAATAACTTCAGTGTTGTTAAAACTAATTTTCCTTGTACACGTAGACAATGCATTTGTTTTTACATTCACGTCAGGCTATCTTATAAATAATAGTAAATGGCATAACAAGAGCGCTGAACAGGAACACAGCACCTGATACAAACAAGACTACCCTCCCAACCTCAAACTCAACTACATGTAGCTTATTTCCTTTATACCCTGTTTTGCCCGATTTTGTTTGGTCCAGAAACAAACCAACCCAAACTTGGGGGTATTAATTTACAACCCCCAAATCAGACCCACCCCTCCCTCAACCACCAACCGTGATTTAGCAATTGGGCAAGGCATTCCACTATCAACCTCATCAAAATCCACAATAGGGATAGTACTTGTAAGACTGCGTGGGATTTTAAAATAGCTTATTTTCAAAACTTAATTACTTCTGTTCTGATTCCACCCACTAAATAGATGTTTAAATTCATTATTTGTATTTTTTTAAAGCACTACTTTAGAAAATCGTAAGAATACAGAGTAGTGCATTATAGTTGAATTACAATAATAATAGTACACAGTTCTTATATAGTGCTTTTCTTATCCTATTTAACCCATTTAACATGTAGATATGTAGCACCTTGTAATTGTTTACGAGGTGCTGTGGCGTACACTTAATGTAGCCAACCATGCCAGAAACACCGGGGCGAACCCCTTCTCTTAATAATGATAAGTGTACTGGGTTCTTTAACATGTATTACACAACACACAGGACCTATGACTTTACATCTGATCCGAAGGACAAAGCAATGAAGTGTCTTGCCTTAAGGACACAAGTGTCAAGATCAGAACACTCTGCTGATCAGAAAGACCAGAGATTCTTGAAGTCTGATACGCTCGACTGCTCTGCCTCAACACACCACATAAGGGCTATAAGTGTGATAAATTAGTTTTGTCCTTACCATACGACACCTTGCACTGTTTAAGCGCCTCGTTAAATCCTTCACAGAGTGTGATATCGTGCTGGCTCTGGGCACAGTTCAAGAACTGCTGCAGTTCGTAGCGGCAGGCACCGCCCTGCATCTGGTCTGGCTGCTGCTGCTGGTATTGCTGCGCTTGCATCGGCTGCTCCTGGTACGTGACATCGGCAGGTTGCTGCCTGTCACTGCCACCCGACATGGCTGCTCCAATTGTGTGACCCTTAGGAGTAGAAAAAAATATATTGATTCAAAAGATTGAATCACACGATTTACTGTGCAATGAAAGCCTATATTTAACAAATTTCTAAACAGTTTTATTTTGTATGTACAAACTTGCTGGGCCGGTTGGACCAATTTCATGGCATTGCTTTTTACCACAGAATTCTGCACTTATGGCACCCACAAAAGTACGCAAAATTATGTACTTCAATTCTTTAAGCAGTTAAGTGCAGAATTTCACAGTAAGCAATTCTTAAAATTAGGCCCCCGATGTTAAATATTTTAAATATAATTTTAAGCATTATTCTGAACATGTATATATACATAGGCCTATACTGTGCATATTTACTCTACTTGTAATGTAAAATTAATCAACGACTTAATTTTTGTATCAATGAATTTTATTGAACGATTAAAGTAATTACGTCTTATCATCTGATTTCTTAAATGGGTCAAAGAGCTTTACTTGTAACAGTTTTATCAGATAACATTTTCACCCCATACATTTTTACCCTATAGACTTAGTCTGTTTTCAAGACTCTCTCTCATTTACCTTTGTGTTACTGTCTAATTGGGTTGTACTTTAGGGTAGGTTTTTATGTAAACTGTTTAATGCTGTACATGGATTGTTTTCATATGATGAATACATAAATTGAATTGAATTGAATTGAATAGAATATAATTGAGCAATTTGCCTCTGAGTGGGCAACCCATTAGCCATACATATATGTAGTAAGTCCAATTCTCCCAGGACTCGAGTGTTTTGGGAAAATACACAAGACCGCAGGGCTTATTGTAGCTCAACATATTTACAGGACGGGACACTTAATTTTTTTTTTACAAGCCCAGATTCAAAATGAAAACAAATAAATAAATAAAAATAAAAATTGATGACGCAGTTTAACATGCATTTAACTGCTTTTATATGAACAAGCACTAAGACATTTACGAGTGTTATTGTATTTGTCTTAATGGTATAATTAAGAATACTTGATTACTCATAGAATTGGTCATTGATCAGACCAAAAGTCAACAATTGAACATAATATTACACAGTGAGTGACGTATTTTTATTCAACTGAAAAACACTATCCGGGTCACTCGTTGGGTCATGAGTTTACTGGCCTGACACTGAAATCACTGGCCTCGGGCCTGTGGGCCAGTGTCAAATTCAAGCCTTGTCTCCGCCGAGACAATTAAAGGGGCAAAGCAGTGACTTATGGACTGATATTTATCAAGCTCTTTGCCGGGGGTTTCTTATCGATACCCCTTCCCCACCTCGTTGCACTGATGTCACTCAGCTACTGTATACATGTAGTCTTCCATTTCAGGAAATCAATGGGCATGTAAAAATATGATGCGAGCCTTACAGTGCGCTTGTCTCCTAAAAATGCACACCACACAGTATCATCTGACTCCTACAATGGCACAAGTAAAGTTATCAAGGGTGATGACAATATGAAAATTGGGTCAACATGCAGTCATAATAACAGGTGCAGAATAATCATACAAATGGTACACAAAATGGAACCATACTGTTGTTTGCACCCAGTCTCAAACTGGATGTATTGTGGAGAGAAAATAACATGGTGGTTAGTTCATTAGAAAGTCTACTGCCTGTGTAAGGTTTCCAAACTTTACAAGTTCTTTCAATTTCTCAAAGGTCATTAGCTAGTCTACTGCCTGTGTAAGGTTTCCAAACTTTCCAATCTTTCAATTTCTCAAAGTTCATTAGCAAGTCTACTGCCTGTGTAAGGTTTCAAAACTTTACAAGTTCTTTCAATTTCTAAAAATGGAGAGAAGCGGGGGAGAAAAACAAGTCATTATGTGAGGGAGGTAAAATGTCACGACACAAGAAAAATGTGACTGTCCTCTTTTTAAATATACAGGATTGCAGGTGAAAGACAAAGTAGCACAATTTCAAATGAATTTTAAAGCCAAGTAAACAATATATCACACAGCAAACAAAATCAACATTATATTTTATAAGTAAGAATACAAACGGCAAACTTCATTTCAACCAAACAATCAATAAAAATATCACAGATAAATCATTAAATTCAAGTTAATCAATTCATAAATCAGTCTTAATCAGTAATTCGGTTTGTTGATTTTAAAGAAATAATCAATTGATCGATTGAATTAACCAACCAACCAATCATCAATTGATCAAAAGTAGTTTTGTATTCATCAAAATATACGACAGGGTCAAAAGGAAGAAAATATGTTTTAAAAAAGACAATATTCACACCGATTTTGAATCAAAATCCCCCAAAATTTGTAACGTCTTAAGATTTCAGAAAATTACAAGAATAAACAAGGCTCACTCACCACGGCAGATCCGATTGCCACACCACCAGCTGTAGCAGCCATCTGCCCAAAGAGGCCTGGGCCTCTAGAGGGCGCCATAGCACTCTGCTGTTGCTGTGCAGCTACTGGTGCCCGCTGCTGTTGTGGGACAGGTGCTGGGGCTCGGTTCACTGGTGCTGGAGCACGAGCAACTGTCCTTGGAGGGGCTGGGGCAGACCTGTTTATTGTCAAAATTGTATCAAAATTGTGGTGAATGAAAAATGGTACTTTCAATACAATGAAGTAAAAATGTGTATAAATGTGTTCAAATTTAACAGATTTCAAGTAACCTGTGGTCATTAAAAATAAAATAAATACAAAGCAAAGAAATTTAAAGGTTTTAATACAGGTCGACCAACTTACTTAATGGTGTCCAAAATGCACCGTAGGCTATTGACCCTCGCAAATGCTGAAAGCACAGCCACCATTTTTGAGGTCACTTCCTATGTGTACATTTCGAGTCCAAAATGGCGGACAGCATAGGCCAATCCTGTCCACCATTTTTGGACTCGAAATGTACATGAGTGAGTTGCACCATATGAAGGGGCCAATTGTCCATACTTGAGTAACCACAATATGAGGAAACCCACTTAACATTTCAATGCTTGAAAGTTTGCATGTGGGATGAATTCCCAGTTCATTTGAGTCATTTCAAGTCAAGTTTTAAGACTTGGAATAAATGAATGATACATTCTCAAATGAGGAGTGTCTGTGAGATTTTCAGGACCCTCTAATCACATTTACTTGACTGTAACTTTCCATCTTATATGTAGCTTAAATTAGCAATTTGAGTGAATATTAATTTAGTCCTTCTTTGTAATCTGCAGGTCAATTGTAGGACTGCATAAATTCAAGTAAAATTTACAACTGAAGTTTGCAACCATTTTTGTTTTCAAGAAAAATTACAAAGTAACAGTTTACTAAAAATTATCATTACAAAGATATCACAAAATTATCAGATACAAAATTAACCAAGTTAGACAGTAAAACACAAAATAACAGTACACTTTATAACAAAATACAACAGCATCAAAATTTGTACCCTATTTCCAATGCTTAATGATAGCAAATTACAACTCATCTGTAGGGTGGCCCAGTTACCGAAAGTCGAAAATTTGTTATTAAAAAAATGTTCACATCTTTTTCAAGTTATTTTCTCTTATGAGGGTCTGCAGATATCAATCATTAAAGTGATTTGTCTTGTGCTTTCTTGGTGTTTTTAATTTGTTTTATGAGAGTCCATTGTTTTCTATGCTTCTGTCTGATTCCTCCTGGCACTGGGAAAAAAAAAAGTTATTTTTTTAGCACGATCAAACAAAATTTGAATCTTGAATCTTGAATCTGGGGGATAAAATCAGAGTAAGTGGATTAGTAAAGGTTTGATGTAGGATTTCATTATTAGTATTCCAGTACAAAAATGCAACTTTCACCCCTTAATTGAGGTCTAATAAACAATATCCTACGGTGAGGGCCTAACTCCCTGTTCAGAAAGGTTGGAAGATTGTATATAGAGGAAAATAATAATAATAATAATAATAGCATTTGTAAAGCGCCATCTATCTAGTAAACTATTCCGAGGCGCTGGTGGTATTTCCATGGTGAAAATGGAAGACAGCTCAACACAAGTATCCACTAAACATGAATTTCAGAGAGCACAAATAAGTCTAAAACTATGAAGAAAATAAGAAAGTCTTCAGGTTTGTTTTGAAACTGTCCAGTGACTGTATACAGCGAATCTATTACAAAGTGTCAAAATCATAAAAATAAGTTAGTTTTGTTTCTAGTCTGCATCGGTCCTGACATCGCTAATCACTAAATCCAATAATGCCATTTTACTTCCTTTGGGCATGAGTGCAAGAGTTCCCACCACATGATGAAAATGTTCGCTTGAACTTTCTTTGTTTAAAGGTCAAAGGACAATACCAAATCCTAGTTGCTGAGGGAGGAAGGAGGGTTACAATTATCGCAACTACCAATTCCTAGCCCCAGTACGTACATAGTTATTCATAGTAGTACTCGTAGTAGGTAGTGTAATGTGGCAAAGTGTGTTGCCTAGGTTAGCAGGGCTAACGATTCCTCAAGAGGAATATAAAAAGAAAAGAAAAGCAAAAGGTAACTAAAATCCAACATTACATTAATACATTCGGCATTAAACAATTGTTTTTTTAAATAATCCCTCACCTTAATAAATATTATATTATAATTTTTTAAATGTGGCTTTCGGATATGATGTCCCCCCAAGACTTGGGTCCTACTACTTGCCGTCAACTCACCGACTTGCCGTCAACTCGCCGTCAACTCATTTTCGTGCCGTCAACTCATTAAATATACATCAAAAAATTATAAATGGGGCATGGAAGTGTTAAGTCTGGGCTAAACTACATATTTCTTATGGTTTTCGGTACAATTTCATTTACAAAAATGATTTTGTGTTGATAAATAAATAGTATAAACGCAGCAAATATAGCGCCCTCTGATGTCCATCCATAGCTTGATACTTGCATTTCACACCCATACCATGAATGGTACAGTCCAAGCTCCGTGAAAAGGAAAGATTGCGGCCAACGGCTAAGCGTTTATACTATTTATTTATCAACACAAAATCGTTTTTGTAAATGAAATTGTACCGAAAACCATAAGAAATATGTAGTTTAGCCCAGATTTAACACTTCCATGCCCCATTTATAATTTTTTGATGTATATTTAATGAGTTGACGGCACGAAAATGAGTTGACGGCGAGTTGACGGCAAGTAGTAGGACCGCAAGACTTATCTACAACAGATTAAGACTAAGTAGAGTGAGACTCACAACAAAAAGGAACAAGCCTAGCTCATTCACAATATACACAATAATAAGCAACAACTTGAATATGTGAATTGAAGTCAATCAACCTGATCAAGAGTAAAGACGCAAAAATACAAATTACATGTCATTACATAACACGTTAAGCAACGTTTTCATATCGAGAGCCTAATTTAATTATCATGATATTAATTATTTGTATTTATTGAAAAGCAAGTAATGTACGACACTGACAGTATGACATGTATGATGTAACATCATTTCACGATTAAGTAAGTTAATTCATAATCATAATTTACTAAATAAAATTGTAATTTGATGTGCAGATTATGTCATTTTACATGTTTTATAATGCAAAAAACACCTCTATAAATTTACCTTACTGGCGAAAAAGATCGCCCACGACTTCTTCCACCACGAGGCATTTTGTAAGTAAAGTTTTGCTAATGCAAAATTGCTTTCAATAACGAAATTCTCGACGAAATAAAACGACCGGTTATTCCCACTTATTTCACGCACACGCTGGTTGTCGCTTTTTTTTCTAGTAGAAACTTGCTGTGACACCTGACCCTTAACCTTCGACCGATAACTTAAGTGACGTTTTGCTGTTAGATTTCCGCAGTTTGCTAATTAAGACCATTTTGAAAAAGTGCTTCAGAGAATAATTGAAGGAACAACAATATAAAACGACTGAAGACACTCTCATTCATTTTAAAATTAAATTCGACCTTAGCACGGCTTTCAAAAATGATTGTTTAAAATGAAATTTATTTGACGAACTGAGCCGCTATTAGATTTCCAGTGGGTTATGGCTCAGTAAAATATGCCCTTTAGAAACCACGGTTTCTGCATGCTTCAGCCTTAGGTGCCGTCTGACGACAGTAGAGTGCGGTATGAGCAGTTACTGACGGAGCCTGCTCGGCAGCGGGAGTCGTGATTTCGAAAATGGCATAATGAGTTGTTCACGTTCGTTTGAAATACCGCCCTCATTGACATTTTTGAGTTATTATTTTATCAATACCGACCGTGTGCACTTACTTCCAAACTTTCCATGATTCTGGTCCTTGAACCATGGAGGAACATACCCTAAATTTAGGAAAAAACGGAAGCCGTTGTAATTTTTTCCTTTTAATTTGTACAAAATAAATATTTAACTATGGAAACTGCTTGAATCTGCATCTGCAAAATTCTAGAATGCCAGACACAAGCTTGAGACTTCTCCCCAACCCCCTATTTAAATATAAATAAAAACAAACAACTCAATAAAAGTGGTAACTTCAACTTGGATATACTCCTTCAATCAAAATAATTTCATATAGCTGTAAACACACCAGCTTAGTTAAAGCAGACGCAAAAGCAGAACCACCTTGATCTGCATTCAGGGAGACTGCTGGGCAGGGGGGGGGGGGGTCAACAGTATTTTTAAAGCAATAATGGTGGTGAATATTACCATACTGAAACATTTGACAAAATAAAGAATACAACAAAAACTACATCATTCTAATTAATAATTGAATAACTTTACTTCCATAAATAAAGACAATTTCCACATCCTTCGTAGAAAAACATAATAAGTAAGACTTCCTATGAGCAATGGTTGTTTTTCTGGCTACAAAGATGGTGCTCCCCTTTCTGTCAGAGAGACAGATCTAATTATTAGTTTCCACAGGCACTTCATTTACAACCATCCCCAATGGGACTCTTTTGGGGACACTAGGTGGCAGCAGACCCTTACCATGTAAATTCATTGTTCTCAGAAATGAGCGCCATGTTCAGAGCTATGTAAACGATAGAAATTCACCTGGAGCCAAGCAGCGCTCCAAAGTCTCTCATTATAGTCAGTGGTCTCCCTCAACATACTAGTTAAAACACCAGAGGACCTGTCAAGATTCTTTCCACGTGGTCCTGCTGGCTAGTTCAGTGTTGAAAAGCATCCCTATTTTATATGAAATAATGAACCAGTGAAAAAGCTGGCAGACTAGTGACACAACGAGCTTTATGGTCTCACTGGCTAGTCACTGAAAAAAGTAGAACCGCTGATGGCGTCTTTAATAACACCATCATGCTGGAATTGTACCTGGGCAAGTAACTCCCAATCATGTATAACTATTTATTTTTGAGAGAATAGTATAAGATGGTCTCTGTCATGTCGTTAACTCCCTGTAGGGATTAGGTCTTCAAGTTAATTCCATTCATTTCTCATACCCAACTGTGCCACCCCCTGGTAACACATTTATCTCTATTCCTGTCCACTCTTCAAAATTGGATAGAGATTACATGTATATCTTAGAGTGCTGTGGTACTACAGGACTGAGAACTAAAAAGACAGGTCGAGACCCAAAGGTGGAGACCCAGAGATGGTCTCAGAGGTCTCTATGTGTTTTCCTTCCTAGTTTACACTCTGTCAACGTCCTAGAAGTAAGTTTATCAGTGACCACCTCACTACGTATTATAACCATGGGATTGCGTTTGGCCAATTGACATTCAACCACATACAATCCTTCATAAACTTTCAACTCTTAACTTTTCCTACGACTCTTCTGATGGCAAGGCGAAACTTCTATCCTTCGATAGTCAGGCCTGATACTTCATACTTGCAAGGGCAAGGCAGTTTTCCTTTGTAAAGGGCACCTCAAAGAGGGAAATGTAAACTTCAATTGGAACATTTCAAGGGTCAGCAAAGCAACGACTAGGGGCATAGAGGCAATTGCCGCCGTTGCATCTTTGAGGTATCAAGCCTTGAACATTTCAAGGGCCAGCAAGGCAATGACTAGGGGCATGGGCGACAATTGCATCCATGAAGTATCGGGCCTGGAACGTTTCAATGGGCACCAAGGCATTGACCAAGGGGCATGGAGGTGACCGTCTCAGTTGCCTCCATGAAGTATCAGGCCTGTAACATTTCAAGAGGAGCACCAAGGCAAGGACTTGGGGCATGGAGACGATTGCCTCAGTCGCCTCCATAAAGTATCAGGCCTGGATGGTCTTGAACATGTTTGCACCCTCAGTGTCAATCCCCTTCAGGGATGACATCTTCAGTTTCCATACCCTCCTCATCTTCCGCTGTGTCACCCCCTGGTAGTGTTGTAGCAATGATATCCAGCAGCTGTTCAATCTGCTCCTCGCTCAGTCTCTCCTCACTCTCTTCAATCATCTTGAACAACAAAGAGACAAACATTAAGCAAACTTTCCTTGGATTTCCAGCAGGCTGGAATGGCCAGAGCATTTTAAACCTTTATACCAAGATTCTCCAAGATAGCCTGACTTAAAGTTTGATTTATACCTGTTTTGGGGGGTGAAAAAAATCAGTGGTATCCATACGAGATCCATTGCTGGGGGGTGGGGGGGGTGTTAGTGATATGGACAACTGGGATCACCTGAAAATTTGTGTTTTTGTTAGTAATTGCTTATTATGCTGATGGTATCCTTTCCCTCAGCAATACATCTATAAGTGTACAGTGTAGGCCTGTTGCTTCATTCTTGTGAGGACACCTCTATGACGGGAAATTTAAATTTGTACAGGAACACTTAGAAGGCACCAAGTCGCACCTGGAGGTATGGAGGCAATTGCCTCTGTTGCTTCCGTGAAGTACCATAATCTACAATACTTGTTTGCGTCAAAACCAACAAAACAATATCCAACTCAAATTATGTCCCCTCTTTTTTATTTATTACTCTTTTTTCTTTTTTTTCTTTTTAGGAAGGGGGGGGATATAGTGTTTGTAACAGTGTAGGAATACTCTGCATTATGAGACAATTATCTAGTTCTTACCAGTTGTATTTCCACTGCACTGCTTGGTCTATTGTTAAGGAGTTGCAATCTCTCTGCTCTGAAATATCAACAAACAGCAACAAATTACATAAAAACAAAGTGATAATATGAAAGATGTATCACCCAATATTTTGTAAAATTAGTGGTGACAATGTATATTTAAATAGTATAAAGCTACTTTTCTTTTAATAGTCGACAAGAAAAAAAACCTCCCAAAAACATCAACCCCCCCCCCAAAAAAAAAACCACCACCTGGTCAACGCTTTTTAACAGTTAGTTTAAAGGTAAAAATAAGTTACTGTCAAGAACCATCTTCATCTCATAATACCAACAGTGATGTACAAACAATTTGCATGTTACAACTTGTTGGTGTTGAAACATCAACATCTGTTAAAATGTTTTAAATGAAAAATTCTAAATTTATCAGCATTTCGGGAAAGTTGGGCGATGGATCCCAAACAAAATTCTTATGTTTTACTGTGTATTTGCTGTAGCATCTGTATAGCGCCCTCTGTTTACAATTTACCAGGCAAGTTATTGATGTCAAAGGTTGAAGTTCAGAGGTCAATAAAAGAACAAGCATCTTCTTGTATTCACGTTGCAACGTTTACAACTCGCATAAGAACCTCCATATTTCTTTGCCTCTTATCCCGAAATACTAAATTTGCCATGAAGAAATTGCCTACTACCAGGTAGTTATTGTTAATCTGTAAATCCAAAAAAAGAAAGAAAAAGAAAGTCTATGGGGATTCCTACATACATACATTTTTCCTCATTGAAGTTTCAGACCATGGATTTCTTACTTTGTTATGTTGAAAGTTTCCACTGCCTTCATGAATTCCTTGATGCAGTCAGGGTTCTGAAGTTTACACGGTGAGTTCTCCAAATACTTGGATGTCTGCGTCACAAAGAAAAACAATTGAAGAAACAGAAATGGCGATGAGGAGATTGATGCTCTTTAACTCCAACCTTTACAAAGTTACCATAAAATACATTACAGCACATGGGGAAGATGAAACAAAAAATTAAAATCCTGAAAATTTGATAATATATCCTCTTGGTCTGGAGATGAAGCTCCTTGAAGAAATGACAAGCTATATTTCAGAGTTTTATAGACTCTTTACATCACTACTAAGAGAAAACTACATGTTTGATCATAACAAGAGCCGAGTCCTTCGTCTCTGTAATGGAAAGTTTGCTTCTTTCAAGAAAATCTGATGGCCAAGGGAGGTCAATGGCTAGAGACAGAGACACTCCTGCATCCTCCAATATAATCCACTCAATATGGTAGCTCAACACCAAAATATTGATTGGTATGCCTTGCTCAGTGATACGGAATTTTAATATTTGAGTCTACAGTCCCAACTCCTCCAAGGCCAAATTTCAAAAAGCTGCTTAAGCACAAAAAGTAGCTAAGTACAACAAAATTATGCTTACCAGAATAAGGTTACCAGCCAAAATACCACGTCACATTTACTATCAGTGACTGGTGTCCTGCTAATTTTTGCTTAGCAGGAAATTGTTGAACAGTTTTTTCTACTTAAAACCAGCTCTTTAAAATTAGGCCCAGAACTTGGGAGGTTTTTGGAGGGTTAGCGTTAATGATCTTACCTCATATGAAATGGTTGCCAGGTTTTGTTGAGTCTTACTTGGCTTCTTCCGATGCGAGCTCTGTGACTGAAGCTCAGTCAGAAGTGAGTACACCTACAACATTATGGAAAAGCCAGTCCACAGACGTGGAAGGTTAATACAAATCTGAATTACTGCTCATATTCTTTAGACATATTCTTTAGTATTGGGCCTTAATCTGTCGGTGTGGATATGGTCGATTGGCTGGAGTCTGTCTAGCACTGGTTGTGAAGTACAGTAATTGCATTAAACACCAAGCCCTAGTGAAGCACAGTTCATGTGCTGCTCCAATTTGGGCTTTATTGGCAGCCTCTCACTAGAAGCTCACTTCTAAAAAGCAACTCAGTTCGTAAAAAATAAATAATAAAATGTTGGTAAACCATTAATTTTGTTCACTCTTTTGTGATCATATACTAATAGAAATATACCACACACTTACCTCATAGTTGCTCAACATTGCTGCATTTCCATCAACACTGAAATTGTAAAAAGTTACAAATGAACTACTAAACTTTTGTTTTTCATGTGCAGAAAATAAGAGTACATACTGTGTGACTAGTACTGTGTGACTGGAGTTTTCTTTTGAAAACAGATTTCGCCAAAATTAGGTTAGCTATGTGTTCTTTGTTTTCACAGTGAGCTGGGAGTGGGTCCAGTAAATCCACTCTGCAAAAAAAAAAGTTGCAAAAAGCGATAAACCCTCACCGTCATTCAGAATCTATGAGGTTCGTGGAGACGACAGCGGAATGAATCGCATAGTTCTAGGAATACGTCATGTGAAGTCCTGGCCATTACCCCAAAACACACTAAATCAACTGAGAAGGTCATGACTGGGGTTGGGGTGGCGTGTTAACTACCTCAATGGCAAAGGTCAAATAAATAGACTGTGCAAAAGTTTATTATTTAAGTGTGCGGTTTTTATTTTCTTCTAATGTTTAAATAAAGCAATGTATGTATATTGTTTAAATCATGGAGGTAGATAAAGCAAAACTTGCATGAGATACTCAAAGTTTTTTTGGGATGGTGTAACTGCCCCCTCCCAATGTCTGCCTGGTTGATCATTGCACAACAATGGTCGAAAGGCACTGCCAGTGCCACTGTACTGTGGGAATTAAGGAAAAGGGTACGACATGATGAAGTTATTGAACATTCACATTTAATTTCAAATCATATCATGTCCTTCCTACACACAGTGCCTTTCAAGTCAACTATTGTGCTTAATCAACCAGGCGGTATTTGCGATAGACCTTATAGATGATGTAACTGGATGTCAGACAACTCGACAGTCTGACAACTCGACGGGTCAGACAACTCGTCCGGTCGGACAATTCGACAGTTTTACAACTCGCCAGTGAGACAACTCGACGGAGTGCCAAGACAATTCGACGGTGAAGTCGACGGGTGATTGGGGTGCGTTTTCGGTTTAACTTGCCATTGGTTAATAACTGGTCATGACAGCTCCTATTAACGCCAACTCCATTGAGAAAACTGGAATGTTGAATATGAATGTTGCATTGGGAATGGAGCCTTGTTGGTTACAATTACATCTCTGATTTCATTGACAGTTTTTTAAAAATGTTGTCGTGACCTGAACAATTTTTATGACAGGAATATACCGAAGATCTATTTATATTTTCTTTATTTCTATACACTTCTTCACTGGCACAACACTAAAAAAAGAAAACT
>JAMKCF010000329.1:0-30002 GCA_023634235.1 Pisaster brevispinus | reverse complement strand
CCCCTAAAGGGACAGGGCCCGCGAGGGCTAGGGATCGAGACAGGGGAGGACATGCTGTGAGTCGATCGCCACACCTTACGGGAACTATATGGTAGCCGGTAAGGGGCCAGTGTGGCCGTTAATCCGAATCGCGGCACCTGAACGCCTGACATATCACAGCGTAACTTTTACATTTGTTTTGACCAAACGTTACCTCTACACGCAAAATATACATTAGATAGGAAGAATAATGCAAAATAATAAAGTTTAGGTTTTTTTTGGCCGTGTCGCATTAATTTTTTGTTTTCGTCACAGTTTTGGGGTCCTTTTTTTCGGGGGTGGAGGTTAACATTTTGAACTGAATTTGTATTGTTATTAATTATTTGTTTAAATTGTGTAGTTTTTTAATTATTTAATTCTTCTTTTAAGATTTGTTTTTCTCCTTTTCTTTCGCTTTCTTTCTTAGGGGGTTTGGGCTGGGGTTGGGGGTGGTTGTGGATGGGATTGTATTAATTTACACTAATGTTGCCGTTAATCCGAATCGCGGCACCTGAACGACTGACATATCACAGCGTAACTTTTACATTTTTTTTTCTTACCAAACATTACCTCTACACGCCAAACATAACTTAGATAGAAAAGAATAATGCAAAATAATAACGTTTTGGTTTTATTTGCCGTGTCGCCTTTAATTTTGTTTCCGTCACAGTTTTGGGGTCCTTTTTCGGGGGGGGGGGGGAATGTTCACATTTTGAACTGAATTTGTATTGTTTAAAAAAAAAAAAATATTGCTGAGTTTTTTAATTATTTAGTTATTTTTAAAAGTTGTTTTTCTCCTTTTCTTTCGCCTTCTTTTTGAGGGGTGTTGGGGCAGGGGTTGGGGTGTGGTTGTGGTTAGGATTAAATTAATTTTAACTATAGGGCCTACCTTTTTAAAATTATTTTTTAAAACTTCTTTATCTAGGCCTATATATTTTCCCCATTTTCTTTCCTTTTGAGGGCGGGGGGGGGGGGTTAAGGGTTGTGGTTGGGCAGGGGATTGCTGTGTTATCCCGGTTGCATTTTCACCCCAGTCGTAATTCGTATGTTTTTGTTTTGTTTTATTTTATTTATTTATTTATTTATTTATTGTTCATGGGGGTTCGCTTATGCTTTATTGCGTCGCATTTTTTCCACGTCCGTTTTATTTCTTAGGGCTATGCAATTAGTTTTCTATAGATAAATCATGGTTATGGGTCATTCCGTGTCAAATCATCACGCCATCCGGGGTCAATCTCACAGATTTTCTTTAAATTTGCTGAATTAGTTTGGTCCTATGAGAAAACTCTAAAACCCAAATTTGAGCGTTCTAGGTCATGTGGTTTTTGAGTTACAGGCCGTTGTACTTTTGACCTTGCGTTTTTTCAACATAACAACAAATAATTGTACCTCCAGTTATGAATATCGGACAAAGATGATTTTTTGCTTAAATTAAAGCCCTGATTAAGAAATTAAGTTATCGTCAAATATTTTTTTTTATATAAAAAATTCAGTTGGGGGTTGCGCCAAATAGACTTTGACCCTTGACCCCTCGGGGGCCGCCATTTAAAAAAAATTCAAACTTTGCCAAAAGAAGGCCTCGGGTGTTGCCATTAACCACACCAAATATAAAAATGGGATCTCTGTAGCTTTAGAGGGGACATTAGATTCTATGTGGGTAGTATATTAAAAATACATTAAAACGTGCACATTTCAATGGCATACATGTCTGTATACATGTGTGGATACACATGTACATGTACATAATGGTTTGATGCTGTGTATTTATAGTTAATTAAATAAAAAATTAAATAAATAATACTGTGAAATCACATTGGCCATGCACTTGGTGGGTGTCGGGGCTGGGGGTGGGTTGGACGGGGGAAGAACATTGGTGTCAAGTTAACTCCTTTATCTTGCAAGTTTCTGAGGAGCGAAAAGTTTCGGAGGGCGAAACGTTTAGTAGCTGAGAAAGGGATCATGTCAGCACCAAACAAAAAAGCAGGCAAAAATCTTCCAGATGCAACAGTAACCAGTGTTAGGGATTTCTACATGAATGATGAATGAAGTCGTGTTATGCCTGGAAAAAAGGACTTTGTATCCGTGGTGACTGATGGACAACGGCATCATGAGCAAAAGCGCCTTGTCCTATGTAACATAAAGGAAGCGTATCAACAATTCAAGGTCACCCATCCTGGAATGGATAGGCTATTGGTTTTTCAAAATTCACTGAGCTATGTACGTCCAAAGCAGTATGTACGTGCTGGTGGCAGTGGAACACATTCTCTGTGTGTCTGCACCACCCATCAGAATACCAAACTATTTTTTTTGGAGCCGGAATTGACAGTGTCACTGATGGAAAATACTCCACCTATCACAATTGCTTAGCAGCGCTGCAATGTAACCCTCCAAATATTAGTTGCTGTATGGGAACATGTGATCAGTGTCCAGGATCAGAAGAACTTAAAGAAAATCTTGATAATGCATTTGAGAATCAAATGATCGACCAAGTTGAGTACAAAACATGGACAACAACGGACAGGTCAAGTCTTGAAACAAAAGTTCAGCCAGTTGAAGAATTCATTGACACTTTTATGGAAATGCTTGAAAAGCTCATTCGACATGACAAATCCCAAGCACGATTCCTACAGTAGCTAACAAAAAGTCATCCCTAGTTGATAGTGAATTTCTAGTTGTGGCCGACTTTTCAGAGAACTATAGTTTCATTGTACAAGATGCTGCCCAATCCTTTCATTGGAATAATCTTCAAGCAACTATTCATCCTTTTCTAGGCTACTTCAAGGCAGATGATGGAAATATTGATCATCTGAGCTTTGTTGTGATATCCGACAGTATGTGCCATGACACTGTTGCAGTGTACTTATTTCAAAAGTGCTTGATTTGATTAGTCATCTTATCGGAGAGAATGGGCACAGTATCTAGAATCATCTCTTTCTCTGACAGATGTGCTGCCCAGTATAAAAACCTTAAGAATTTCACCAACTTATGTTGTCACCAGGACGATTTTGGTTTTTCAGCTGAGTGGGAAAACAGCATGGGAAAATAGCATGTGATGGTGTTGCTGTTACACTGAAACGTCTGGCTTGAAGATCAAGTCTACAAAAAGCTTTTGACAAACAAATAATGACACTTCGGCAACTGTATGATTTTGCCTATAAGAAGATTTCTTGAATGAAGTTCTGTTTCACTACAACAGCCCAGCACAGTGAAGAAGCAAGTTCACTGAAAGATCGCTTTCAAAATGCCTGGAACCCAGAAATTGCATTCTTTCAAACCAATATCAAGGAATTGTATTGAAGTGCGAAAATTTTCATCTAGCCCACAGCACGACAAGAGCGTACATGACAGAGTATTCTGCCCATTCAGAAAATAGATCTAATCAGTGGCTACATAACAGCAGAATATGATGGGTTCTGGTGGCTTGGATGTGTTGTAGAAATGAAGCAAGAAAGTCGACTTGTGAAGGTCAATTTCTTACATCCACATGGCCCTGCTCCATCATTCTTTTTTCCAGAAAGGGAAGACATCTTTGAAATTGATGTTGCTGATGTCCTGAAGTCTGCTGCCCCACTGACCACCACAGGGAGAACATTTACCCTTTAAAAAAAAAGACTCACTTGCAGCCAACACAAGACTTAGAGAACGACTTAAAGCAACAAAAGGCTCACAGAAAACCATATAATATGCTGAACTTAAACATTCTTTTTGAAACAAGTACCAGTACAGTTTTACAGTACAAGTACACGTATTGGCTTAGCCCCCTACCCCATCCCCCTACTCAATCCTCTTACCCCACCCCTACCCCACCCCAACTACCCCATAAGCCGCCCATGACAATGTATAAGTAGAATTTTTTTTATAGAACTTGAGTCCCATGTGCAATAATGTACATATATGTACAGTACATACAATGAAATGTGCACGTTTTAATGTATTTTTAATATAATATCCACATAGAAACTAATGTCCCGTCTAAACCTACAGAGATCCCATTTTTATATTTGGTGTGATTAATGGCAACACCCGAGGCCTTCTTTTGGCAAAATTTGAAGAAGAAAAAAAATGGCGGCCCCCGAGGGGTCAAGGGTCAAAGTCTATTTTGCGCAACCCCCAACTGAATTTAAAAAAAAAAAAAAAAATTTACAATAAATTAATTTCTTATATCAAGGGCTTTAATTTAAGCTATAAATCATCTTTGTCCGACATTCATAACTGGAGGTACAATCATTTGTTGTTATGTTAAAAAAACACAAGGTCAAAAGTTCAACGACCTGTAACTCAAAAACCACATGACCTAGAACGCTCAAATTTGGGTTTCAGAGTTTTCTCATAGGACCAAACTAATTCAGCAAATTTAAAGAAAATCCGTGAGATTGACCCTGGATGGCGTGATGATTTGACACGGAATGACCCTTATACTAATTATGGTTGTGGAGCATCAATGGAGAATGCATCTTTAAAATATTGTCCCTTCACCTTCAGGCAAATAGGACCATTTTTCAGTGGCCCAACAAAATACTGCTGTTGCCGTTTGTTCGTTTTGTCTCGATTTAGTTGGGTGCACCCCTACGGTATGAGGATTCCAGCATTAATACAATGTAAATTCACGGGATTAAGTACCGACACTTTAGCGCAGTGGGATGAGTGCCGGTACTGTCTCACTCTCAGACCACCCGGTCTGGGTTCGATTACCGTCTGCCCCTAATATAGGAACAAGGACTTTTGCTGACCGTGGCAACAGTGTGATTGGGATCTGCCTTGTTTCTCCCCTAAAGGGACAGGGCCCGCGAGGGCTAGGGATTGAGACAGGGGAGGACATGCTGTGAGTCGATCGCCACACCTTACGGGAACTATATGGTAGCCGGTAAGGGGCCAGTGTGGCCGTTAATCCGAATCGCGGCACCTGAACGCCTGACATATCACAGCGTAACTTTTACATTTGTTTTGACCAAACGTTACCTCTACACGCAAAATATACATTAGATAGGAAGAATAATGCAAAATAATAAAGTTTAGGTTTTTTTGGCCGTGTCGCATTAAATTTTTGTTTTCGTCACAGTTTTGGGGTCCTTTTTTTCGGGGGTGGAGGTTAAAATTTTGAACTGAATTTGTATTGTTATTAATTATTTGTTTAAATTGTGTAGTTTTTTAATTATTTAAATCTTCTTTTAAGATTTGTTTTTCTCCTTTTCTTTCGCTTTCTTTTTTAGGGGGTTTGGGCTGGGGTTGGGGGTGGTTGTGGTTGGGATTGTATTAATTTACACTAATGGCTTTGTTTATATTTTTATTCTACTTCTTTATCTATATAGTTTTTTTCCCCTCCATTTTCTTTCCTTTTGAGGGGGGGGGGGGGGTAAGGGTTGTGGTTGGGCAGGGGATTGCTCTTCTAGCATTAATACAATGTCATTTCACGGGATTTAGTACGGACACTTGAGGGCAGTGGGATGAGTGCGGGTACTGTCTCACTCTCAGACCACCCGGTCTGGGTTCGATTACGGTCTGCCCCTAATATAGGAACAAGGACTTTTGCTGACCGTGGCAACAGTGTGATTGGGATCTGCCTTGTTTCTCCCCTAAAGGGACAGGGCCCGCGAGGGCTAGGGATTGAGACAGGGGAGGACATGCTGTGAGTCGATCGCCACACCTTACGGGAACTATATGGTAGCCGGTAAGGGGCCAGTGTGGCCGTTAATCCGAATCGCGGCACCTGAACGCCTGACATATCACAGCGTAACTTTTACTTTTTTTCTTCTCTTTTACCAAACATTACCTCTACACGCCAAACATAACTTAGATAGAAAGAATAATGCAAAATAATAACGTTTTGGTTTTATAGGTTTTCCCGGTCAATTTCCAAAAGTTTTCGTTCATTTTCATTTTCAAGAATTCGATTTCGCTCGATTTTTACGCACCAGGGCAAAAGTAGGGTTTATTTTTCCTTTTTGGAGCATTCAATTTAATTTTGTGGGCAATCAGGACTTTGCTTTTATCATTCGTTTTCGTTAAGGATCATTCTATTTCGTTTTGGTGCATTCAAATCTCAAATGTTTCGTTATTGCATGACATTTTT
This sequence comes from Pisaster brevispinus, assembly GCA_023634235.1. Lineage (NCBI taxonomy): Eukaryota > Metazoa > Echinodermata > Asteroidea > Forcipulatida > Asteriidae > Pisaster > Pisaster brevispinus. The sequence goes on along the minus strand of JAMKCF010000329.1, from coordinate 23,914 downwards.
CGAGTCTTTTCACTTGTATAGCATTCAAATTTAAGAGCGGTGGAGCGCACAAGACATGTGACGGTGTTTTTCCTTTCTTATTCGTTTATGGGCAGTCATTTTCATGAAGTGATAATTCAAATTTAAATGATCTGTAATTTCATCTAAGGTCCTTTTTCATTATATGCTGGCTGCAAACTTTGAAAGTAACAAAGTAATTAAGCTGGATCACAAAGCATAAAAACTTAACAGGATTAATGATTTGTTTTGTTCATTTAATCATTACATTTGTTTAAAACTTTCAACAAAAAAGATACAAGAGTCTGACGTTTAGATCTTTCTCAAAGGCTACTGTAATGTCAGTTTAAACTCAATTTCTTCATAATTCTATAAGATATGCTCTTGCTGCGGATATGTTTATTCTTTCTTTTTGTTAACTGTTCCATTTTGGGGCGGTGTTTTGGGAATACGCTACTGCTGAATTCACCCTTCGATCTTTAAAATATTGTCCCTTCACTTTCAGGCAAATAGGACCATTTTTCAGTGGCCCAACAAAATACTGCTGTTGCCGTTTGTTCGTTTTGTCTCGATTTAGTTGGGTGCACCCCTACGGTATGAGGATTCCAGCATTAATACAATGTAAATTCACGGGATTAAGTACCGACACTTTAGCGCAGTGGGATGAGTGCCGGTACTGTCTCACTCTCAGACCACCCGGTCTGGGTTCGATTACCGTCTGCTCCTAATATAGGAACAAGGACTTTTGCTGACCGTGGCAACAGTGTGATTGGGATCTGCCTTGTTTCTCCCCTAAAGGGACAGGGCCCGCGAGGGCTAGGGATCGAGACAGGGGAGGACATGCTGTGAGTCGATCGCCACACCTTACGGGAACTATATGGTAGCCGGTAAGGGGCCAGTGTGGCCGTTAATCCGAATCGCGGCACCTGAACGCCTGACATATCACAGCGTAACTTTTACATTTGTTTTGACCAAACGTTACCTCTACACGCAAAATATACATTAGATAGGAAGAATAATGCAAAATAATAAAGTTTAGGTTTTTTTTTGCCGTGTCGCATTAAATTTTTGTGTTCGTCACAGTTTTGGGGTCCCTTTTTTCGGGGGGTGGAGGTTAAAATTTTGAACTGAATTTGTATTGTTATTAATTATTTGTTTAAATTGTGTAGTTTTTTAATTATTTAATTCTTCTTTTAAGATTTGTTTTTCTCCTTTTCTTTCGCTTTCTTTTTTAGGGGGTTTGGGTTTGGGTTGGGGGTGGTTGTGGTTGGGATTGTATTAATTTACACTAATGGCTTTGTTTATATTTTTATTCTACTTCTTTATCTATATAGTTTTTTTCCCCTCCATTTTCTTTCCTTTTGAGGGGGGGGGGTAAGGGTTGTGGTTGGGCAGGGGATTGCTCTTCTAGCATTAATACAATGTCATTTCACGGGATTAAGTACGGACACTTGAGGGCAGTGGGATGAGTGCGGGTACTGTCTCACTCTCAGACCACCCGGTCTGGGTTCGATTACGGTCTGCCCCTAATATAGGAACAAGGACTTTTGCTGACCGTGGCAACAGTGTGATTGGGATCTGCCTTGTTTCTCCCCTAAAGGGACAGGGCCCGCGAGGGCTAGGGATTGAGACAGGGGAGGACATGCTGTGAGTCGATCGCCACACCTTACAGGAACTATATGGTAGCCGGTAAGGGGCCAGTGTGGCCGTTAATCCGAATCGCGGCACCTGAACGCCTGACATATCACAGCGTAACTTTTACTTTTTTTCTTCTCTTTTACCAAACATTACCTCTACACGCCAAACATAACTTAGATAGAAAGAATAATGCAAAATAATAACGTTTTGGTTTTATAGGTTTTCCCGGTCAATTTCCAAAAGTGTTCGTTCATTTTCATTTTCAAGAATTCGATTTCGCTCGATTTTTACGCACCAGGGCAAAAGTAGGGTTTATTTTTCCTTTTTGGAGCATTCAATTTAATTTTGTGGGCAATCAGGACTTTGCTTTTATCATTCGTTTTCGTTAAGGATCATTCTATTTCGTTTTGGTGCATTCAAATCTCAAATGTTTCGTTATTGCATGACATTTTTCGAGTCTTTTCACTTGTATAGCATTCAAATTTAAGAGCGGTGGAGCGCACAAGACATGTGACGGTGTTTTTCCTTTCTTATTCGTTTATGGGCAGTCATTTTCATGAAGTGATAATTCAAATTTAAATGATCTGTAATTTCATCTAAGGTCCTTTTTCATTATATGCTGGCTGCAAACTTTGAAAGTAACAAAGTAATTAAGCTGGATCACAAAGCATAAAAACTTAACAGGATTAATGATTTGTTTTGTTCATTTAATCATTACATTTGTTTAAAACTTTCAACAAAAAAGATACAAGAGTCTGACGTTCAGATCTTTCTCAAAGGCTACTGTAATGTCAGTTTAAACTCAATTTCTTCATAATTCTATAAGATATGCTCTTGCTGCGGATATGTTTATTCTTCCTTTTTGGTAACTGTTCCATTTTGGGGCGGTGTTTTGGGAATACGCTATTGCTGAATTCACCCTTCGATCTTTAAAATATTGTCCCTTCACTTTCAGGCAAATAGGACCATTTTTCAGTGGCCCAACAAAATACTGCTGTTGCCGTTTGTTCGTTTTGTCTCGATTTACTTGGGTGCACCCCTACGGTATGAGGATTCCAGCATTAATACAATGTAAATTCACGGGATTAAGTACCGACACTTTAGCGCAGTGGGATGAGTGCCGGTACTGTCTCACTCTCAGACCACCCGGTCTGGGTTCGATTACCGTCTGCCCCTAATATAGGAACAAGGACTTTTGCTGACCGTGGCAACAGTGTGATTGGGATCTGCCTTGTTTCTCCCCTAAAGGGACAGGGCCCGCGAGGGCTAGGGATCGAGACAGGGGAGGACATGCTGTGAGTCGATCGCCACACCTTACGGGAACTATATGGTAGCCGGTAAGGGGCCAGTGTGGCCGTTAATCCGAATCGCGGCACCTGAACGCCTGACATATCACAGCGTAACTTTTACATTTGTTTTGACCAAACGTTACCTCTACACGCAAAATATACATTAGATAGGAAGAATAATGCAAAATAATAAAGTTTAGGTTTTTTTTTGCCGTGTCGCATTAAATTTTTGTGTTCGTCACAGTTTTGGGGTCCCTTTTTTCGGGGGGTGGAGGTTAAAATTTTGAACTGAATTTGTATTGTTATTAATTATTTGTTTAAATTGTGTAGTTTTTTAATTATTTAATTCTTCTTTTAAGATTTGTTTTTCTCCTTTTCTTTCGCTTTCTTTTTTAGGGGGTTTGGGTTTGGGTTGGGGGTGGTTGTGGTTGGGATTGTATTAATTTACACTAATGGCTTTGTTTATATTTTTATTCTACTTCTTTATCTATATAGTTTTTTTCCCCTCCATTTTCTTTCCTTTTGAGGGGGGGGGGGTAAGGGTTGTGGTTGGGCAGGGGATTGCTCTTCTAGCATTAATACAATGTCATTTCACGGGATTAAGTACGGACACTTGAGGGCAGTGGGATGAGTGCGGGTACTGTCTCACTCTCAGACCACCCGGTCTGGGTTCGATTACGGTCTGCCCCTAATATAGGAACAAGGACTTTTGCTGACCGTGGCAACAGTGTGATTGGGATCTGCCTTGTTTCTCCCCTAAAGGGACAGGGCCCGCGAGGGCTAGGGATTGAGACAGGGGAGGACATGCTGTGAGTCGATCGCCACACCTTACAGGAACTATATGGTAGCCGGTAAGGGGCCAGTGTGGCCGTTAATCCGAATCGCGGCACCTGAACGCCTGACATATCACAGCGTAACTTTTACTTTTTTTCTTCTCTTTTACCAAACATTACCTCTACACGCCAAACATAACTTAGATAGAAAGAATAATGCAAAATAATAACGTTTTGGTTTTATAGGTTTTCCCGGTCAATTTCCAAAAGTGTTCGTTCATTTTCATTTTCAAGAATTCGATTTCGCTCGATTTTTACGCACCAGGGCAAAAGTAGGGTTTATTTTTCCTTTTTGGAGCATTCAATTTAATTTTGTGGGCAATCAGGACTTTGCTTTTATCATTCGTTTTCGTTAAGGATCATTCTATTTCGTTTTGGTGCATTCAAATCTCAAATGTTTCGTTATTGCATGACATTTTTCGAGTCTTTTCACTTGTATAGCATTCAAATTTAAGAGCGGTGGAGCGCACAAGACATGTGACGGTGTTTTTCCTTTCTTATTCGTTTATGGGCAGTCATTTTCATGAAGTGATAATTCAAATTTAAATGATCTGTAATTTCATCTAAGGTCCTTTTTCATTATATGCTGGCTGCAAACTTTGAAAGTAACAAAGTAATTAAGCTGGATCACAAAGCATAAAAACTTAACAGGATTAATGATTTGTTTTGTTCATTTAATCATTACATTTGTTTAAAACTTTCAACAAAAAAGATACAAGAGTCTGACGTTCAGATCTTTCTCAAAGGCTACTGTAATGTCAGTTTAAACTCAATTTCTTCATAATTCTATAAGATATGCTCTTGCTGCGGATATGTTTATTCTTCCTTTTTGGTAACTGTTCCATTTTGGGGCGGTGTTTTGGGAATACGCTATTGCTGAATTCACCCTTCGATCTTTAAAATATTGTCCCTTCACTTTCAGGCAAATAGGACCATTTTTCAGTGGCCCAACAAAATACTGCTGTTGCCGTTTGTTCGTTTTGTCTCGATTTACTTGGGTGCACCCCTACGGTATGAGGATTCCAGCATTAATACAATGTAAATTCACGGGATTAAGTACCGACACTTTAGCGCAGTGGGATGAGTGCCGGTACTGTCTCACTCTCAGACCACCCGGTCTGGGTTCGATTACCGTCTGCCCCTAATATAGGAACAAGGACTTTTGCTGACCGTGGCAACAGTGTGATTGGGATCTGCCTTGTTTCTCCCCTAAAGGGACAGGGCCCGCGAGGGCTAGGGATCGAGACAGGGGAGGACATGCTGTGAGTCGATCGCCACACCTTACGGGAACTATATGGTAGCCGGTAAGGGGCCAGTGTGGCCGTTAATCCGAATCGCGGCACCTGAACGCCTGACATATCACAGCGTAACTTTTACATTTGTTTTGACCAAACGTTACCTCTACACGCAAAATATACATTAGATAGGAAGAATAATGCAAAATAATAAAGTTTAGGTTTTTTTTGCCGTGTCGCATTAAATTTTTGTGTTCGTCACAGTTTTGGGGTCCCTTTTTTCGGGGGGTGGAGGTTAAAATTTTGAACTGAATTTGTATTGTTATTAATTATTTGTTTAAATTGTGTAGTTTTTTAATTATTTAATTCTTCTTTTAAGATTTGTTTTTCTCCTTTTCTTTCGCTTTCTTTTTTAGGGGGTTTGGGTTTGGGTTGGGGGTGGTTGTGGTTGGGATTGTATTAATTTACACTAATGGCTTTGTTTATATTTTTATTCTACTTCTTTATCTATATAGTTTTTTTCCCCTCCATTTTCTTTCCTTTTGAGGGGGGGGGGGGGTAAGGGTTGTGGTTGGGCAGGGGATTGCTCTTCTAGCATTAATACAATGTCATTTCACGGGATTTAGTACGGACACTTGAGGGCAGTGGGATGAGTGCGGGTACTGTCTTACTCTCAGACCACCCGGTCTGGGTTCGATTACGGTCTGCCCCTAATATAGGAACAAGGACTTTTGCTGACCGTGGCAACAGTGTGATTGGGATCTGCCTTGTTTCTCCCCTAAAGGGACAGGGCCCGCGAGGGCTAGGGATTGAGACAGGGGAGGACATGCTGTGAGTCGATCGCCACACCTTACAGGAACTATATGGTAGCCGGTAAGGGGCCAGTGTGGCCGTTAATCCGAATCGCGGCACCTGAACGCCTGACATATCACAGCGTAACTTTTACTTTTTTTCTTCTCTTTTACCAAACATTACCTCTACACGCCAAACATAACTTAGATAGAAAGAATAATGCAAAATAATAACGTTTTGGTTTTATAGGTTTTCCCGGTCAATTTCCAAAAGTGTTCGTTCATTTTCATTTTCAAGAATTCGATTTCGCTCGATTTTTACGCACCAGGGCAAAAGTAGGGTTTCTTTTTCCTTTTTGGAGCATTCAATTTAATTTTGTGGGCAATCAGGACTTTGCTTTTATCATTCGTTTTCGTTAAGGATCATTCTATTTCGTTTTGGTGCATTCAAATCTCAAATGTTTCGTTATTGCATGACATTTTTCGAGTCTTTTCACTTTTATAGCATTCAAATTTAAGAGCGGTGGAGCGCACAAGACATGTGACGGTGTTTTTCCTTTCTTATTCGTTTATGGGCAGTCATTTTCATGAAGTGATAATTCAAATTTAAATGATCTGTAATTTCATCTAAGGTCCTTTTTCATTATATGCTGGCTGCAAACTTTGAAAGTAACAAAGTAATTAAGCTGGATCACAAAGCATAAAAACTTAACAGGATTAATGATTTGTTTTGTTCATTTAATCATTACATTTGTTTAAAACTTTCAACAAAAAAGATACAAGAGTCTGACGTTCAGATCTTTCTCAAAGGCTACTGTAATGTCAGTTTAAACTCAATTTCTTCATAATTCTATAAGATATGCTCTTGCTGCGGATATGTTTATTCTTTCTTTTTGTTAACTGTTCCATTTTGGGGCGGTGTTTTGGGAATACGCTATTGCTGAATTCACCCTTCGATCTTTAAAATATTGTCCCTTCACCTTCAGGCAAATAGAACCATTTTTCAGTGGCCCAACAAAATACTGCTGTTGCCGTTTGTTCGTTTTGTCTCGATTTACTTGGGTGCACCCCTACGGTATGAGGATTCCAGCATTAATACAATGTAAATTCACGGGATTAAGTACCGACACTTTAGCGCAGTGGGATGAGTGCCGGTACTGTACTCTCAGACCACCCGGTCTGGGTTCGATTACCGTCTGCCCCTAATATAGGAACAAGGACTTTTGCTGACCGTGGCAACAGTGTGATTGGGATCTGCCTTGTTTCTCCCCTAAAGGGACAGGGCCCGCGAGGGCTAGGGATCGAGACAGGGGAGGACATGCTGTGAGTCGATCGCCACACCTTACGGGAACTATATGGTAGCCGGTAAGGGGCCAGTGTGGCCGTTAATCCGAATCGCGGCACCTGAACGCCTGACATATCACAGCGTAACTTTTACATTTGTAAAACGTTACCTCTACACGCAAAATATACATTAGATAGGAAGAATAATGCAAAATAATAAAGTTTAGGTTTTTTTTTGCCGTGTCGCATTAAATTTTTGTGTTCGTCACAGTTTTGGGGTCCCTTTTTTCGGGGGGTGGAGGTTAAAATTTTGAACTGAATTTGTATTGTTATTAATTATTTGTTTAAATTGTGTAGTTTTTTAATTATTTAATTCTTCTTTTAAGATTTGTTTTTCTTCTTTTCTTTCGCTTTCTTTTTTAGGGGGTTTGGGTTTGGGTTGGGGGTGGTTGTGGTTGGGATTGTATTAATTTACACTAATGGCTTTGTTTATATTTTTATTCTACTTCTTTATCTATATAGTTTTTTTCCCCTCCATTTTCTTTCCTTTTGAGGGGGGGGGGGGGGGGTAAGGGTTGTGGTTGGGCAGGGGATTGCTCTTCTAGCATTAATACAATGTCATTTCACGGGATTTAGTACGGACACTTGAGGGCAGTGGGATGAGTGCGGGTACTGTCTCACTCTCAGACCACCCGGTCTGGGTTCGATTACGGTCTGCCCCTAATATAGGAACAAGGACTTTTGCTGACCGTGGCAACAGTGTGATTGGGATCTGCCTTGTTTCTCCCCTAAAGGGACAGGGCCCGCGAGGGCTAGGGATTGAGACAGGGGAGGACATGCTGTGAGTCGATCGCCACACCTTACAGGAACTATATGGTAGCCGGTAAGGGGCCAGTGTGGCCGTTAATCCGAATCGCGGCACCTGAACGCCTGACATATCACAGCGTAACTTTTACTTTTTTTCTTCTCTTTTACCAAACATTACCTCTACACGCCAAACATAACTTAGATAGAAAGAATAATGCAAAATAATAACGTTTTGGTTTTATAGGTTTTCCCGGTCAATTTCCAAAAGTGTTCGTTCATTTTCATTTTCAAGAATTCGATTTCGCTCGATTTTTACGCACCAGGGCAAAAGTAGGGTTTCTTTTTCCTTTTTGGAGCATTCAATTTAATTTTGTGGGCAATCAGGACTTTGCTTTTATCATTCGTTTTCGTTAAGGATCATTCTATTTCGTTTTGGTGCATTCAAATCTCAAATGTTTCGTTATTGCATGACATTTTTCGAGTCTTTTCACTTGTATAGCATTCAAATTTAAGAGCGGTGGAGCGCACAAGACATGTGACGGTGTTTTTCCTTTCTTATTCGTTTATGGGCAGTCATTTTCATGAAGTGATAATTCAAATTTAAATGATCTGTAATTTCATCTAAGGTCCTTTTTCATTATATGCTGGCTGCAAACTTTGAAAGTAACAAAGTAATTAAGCTGGATCACAAAGCATAAAAACTTAACAGGATTAATGATTTGTTTTGTTCATTTAATCATTACATTTGTTTAAAACTTTCAACAAAAAAGATACAAGAGTCTGACTTTCAGATCTTTCTCAAAGGCTACTGTAATGTCAGTTTAAACTCAATTACTTCATAATTCTATAAGATATGCTCTTGCTGCGGATATGTTTATTCTTTCTTTTTGTTAACTGTTCCATTTTGGGGCGGTGTTTTGGGAATACGCTATTGCTGAATTCACCCTTCGATCTTTAAAATATTGTCCCTTCACTTTCAGGCAAATAGGACCATTTTTCAGTGGCCCAACAAAATACTGCTGTTGCCGTTTGTTCGTTTTGTCTCGATTTAGTTGGGTGCACCCCTACGGTATGAGGATTCCAGCATTAATACAATGTAAATTCACGGGATTAAGTACCGACACTTTAGCGCAGTGGGATGAGTGCCGGTACTGTCTCACTCTCAGACCACCCGGTCTGGGTTCGATTACCGTCTGCCCCTAATATAGGAACAAGGACTTTTGCTGACCGTGGCAACAGTGTGATTGGGATCTGCCTTGTTTCTCCCCTAAAGGGACAGGGCCCGCGAGGGCTAGGGATCGAGACAGGGGAGGACATGCTGTGAGTCGATCGCCACACCTTACGGGAACTATATGGTAGCCGGTAAGGGGCCAGTGTGGCCGTTAATCCGAATCGCGGCACCTGAACGCCTGACATATCACAGCGTAACTTTTACATTTGTTTTGACCAAACGTTACCTCTACACGCAAAATATACATTAGATAGGAAGAATAATGCAAAATAATAAAGTTTAGGTTTTTTTTTGCCGTGTCGCATTAAATTTTTGTGTTCGTCACAGTTTTGGGGTCCCTTTTTTCGGGGGGTGGAGGTTAAAATTTTGAACTGAATTTGTATTGTTATTAATTATTTGTTTAAATTGTGTAGTTTTTTAATTATTTAATTCTTCTTTTAAGATTTGTTTTTCTCCTTTTCTTTCGCTTTCTTTTTTAGGGGGTTTGGGCTGGGGTTGGGGGTGGTTGTGGTTGGGATTGTATTAATTTACACTAATGGCTTTGTTTATATTTTTATTCTACTTCTTTATCTATATAGTTTTTTTCCCCTCCATTTTCTTTCCTTTTGAGGGGGGGGGGTAAGGGTTGTGGTTGGGCAGGGGATTGCTCTTCTAGCATTAATACAATGTCATTTCACGGGATTTAGTACGGACACTTGAGGGCAGTGGGATGAGTGCGGGTACTGTCTCACTCTCAGACCACCCGGTCTGGGTTCGATTACGGTCTGCCCCTAATATAGGAACAAGGACTTTTGCTGACCGTGGCAACAGTGTGATTGGGATCTGCCTTGTTTCTCCCCTAAAGGGACAGGGCCCGCGAGGGCTAGGGATTGAGACAGGGGAGGACATGCTGTGAGTCGATCGCCACACCTTACGGGAACTATATGGTAGCCGGTAAGGGGCCAGTGTGGCCGTTAATCCGAATCGCGGCACCTGAACGCCTGACATATCACAGCGTAACTTTTACTTTTTTTCTTCTCTTTTACCAAACATTACCTCTACACGCCAAACATAACTTAGATAGAAAGAATAATGCAAAATAATAACGTTTTGGTTTTATAGGTTTTCCCGGTCAATTTCCAAAAGTTTTCGTTCATTTTCATTTTCAAGAATTCGATTTCGCTCGATTTTTACGCACCAGGGCAAAAGTAGGGTTTATTTTTCCTTTTTGGAGCATTCAATTTAATTTTGTGGGCAATCAGGACTTTGCTTTTATCATTCGTTTTCGTTAAGGATCATTCTATTTCGTTTTGGTGCATTCAAATCTCAAATGTTTCGTTATTGCATGACATTTTTCGAGTCTTTTCACTTGTATAGCATTCAAATTTAAGAGCGGTGGAGCGCACAAGACATGTGACGGTGTTTTTCCTTTCTTATTCGTTTATGGGCAGTCATTTTCATGAAGTGATAATTCAAATTTAAATGATCTGTAATTTCATCTAAGGTCCTTTTTCATTATATGCTGGCTGCAAACTTTGAAAGTAACAAAGTAATTAAGCTGGATCACAAAGCATAAAAACTTAACAGGATTAATGATTTGTTTTGTTCATTTAATCATTACATTTGTTTAAAACTTTCAACAAAAAAGATACAAGAGTCTGACGTTCAGATCTTTCTCAAAGGCTACTGTAATGTCAGTTTAAACTCAATTTCTTCATAATTATATAAGATATGCTCTTGCTGCGGATATGTTTATTCTTTCTTTTTGTTAACTGTTCCATTTTGGGGCGGTGTTTTGGGAATACGCTACTGCTGAATTCACCCTTCGATCTTTAAAATATTGTCCCTTCACTTTCAGGCAAATAGAACCATTTTTCAGTGGCCCAACAAAATACTGCTGTTGCCGTTTGTTCGTTTTGTCTCGATTTAGTTGGGTGCACCCCTACGGTATGAGGATTCCAGCATTAATACAATGTAAATTCACGGGATTAAGTACCGACACTTTAGCGCAGTGGGATGAGTGCCGGTACTGTCTCACTCTCAGACCACCCGGTCTGGGTTCGATTACCGTCTGCCCCTAATATAGGAACAAGGACTTTTGCTGACCGTGGCAACAGTGTGATTGGGATCTGCCTTGTTTCTCCCCTAAAGGGACAGGGCCCGCGAGGGCTAGGGATCGAGACAGGGGAGGACATGCTGTGAGTCGATCGCCACACCTTACGGGAACTATATGGTAGCCGGTAAGGGGCCAGTGTGGCCGTTAATCCGAATCGCGGCACCTGAACGCCTGACATATCACAGCGTAACTTTTACATTTGTTTTGACCAAACGTTACCTCTACACGCAAAATATACATTAGATAGGAAGAATAATGCAAAATAATAAAGTTTAGGTTTTTTTTGCCGTGTCGCATTAAATTTTTGTGTTCGTCACAGTTTTGGGGTCCCTTTTTTCGGGGGGTGGAGGTTAAAATTTTGAACTGAATTTGTATTGTTATTAATTATTTGTTTAAATTGTGTAGTTTTTTAATTATTTAATTCTTCTTTTAAGATTTGTTTTTCTCCTTTTCTTTCGCTTTCTTTTTTAGGGGGTTTGGGTTTGGGTTGGGGGTGGTTGTGGTTGGGATTGTATTAATTTACACTAATGGCTTTGTTTATATTTTTATTCTACTTCTTTATCTATATAGTTTTTTTCCCCTCCATTTTCTTTCCTTTTGAGGGGGGGGGGTAAGGGTTGTGGTTGGGCAGGGGATTGCTCTTCTAGCATTAATACAATGTCATTTCACGGGATTTAGTACGGACACTTGAGGGCAGTGGGATGAGTGCGGGTACTGTCTCACTCTCAGACCACCCGGTCTGGGTTCGATTACGGTCTGCCCCTAATATAGGAACAAGGACTTTTGCTGACCGTGGCAACAGTGTGATTGGGATCTGCCTTGTTTCTCCCCTAAAGGGACAGGGCCCGCGAGGGCTAGGGATTGAGACAGGGGAGGACATGCTGTGAGTCGATCGCCACACCTTACAGGAACTATATGGTAGCCGGTAAGGGGCCAGTGTGGCCGTTAATCCGAATCGCGGCACCTGAACGCCTGACATATCACAGCGTAACTTTTACTTTTTTTCTTCTCTTTTACCAAACATTACCTCTACACGCCAAACATAACTTAGATAGAAAGAATAATGCAAAATAATAACGTTTTGGTTTTATAGGTTTTCCCGGTCAATTTCCAAAAGTGTTCGTTCATTTTCATTTTCAAGAATTCGATTTCGCTCGATTTTTACGCACCAGGGCAAAAGTAGGGTTTCTTTTTCCTTTTTGGAGCATTCAATTTAATTTTGTGGGCAATCAGGACTTTGCTTTTATCATTCGTTTTCGTTAAGGATCATTCTATTTCGTTTTGGTGCATTCAAATCTCAAATGTTTCGTTATTGCATGACATTTTTCGAGTCTTTTCACTTGTATAGCATTCAAATTTAAGAGCGGTGGAGCGCACAAGACATGTGACGGTGTTTTTCCTTTCTTATTCGTTTATGGGCAGTCATTTTCATGAAGTGATAATTCAAATTTAAATGATCTGTAATTTCATCTAAGGTCCTTTTTCATTATATGCTGGCTGCAAACTTTGAAAGTAACAAAGTAATTAAGCTGGATCACAAAGCATAAAAACTTAACAGGATTAATGATTTGTTTTGTTCATTTAATCATTACATTTGTTTAAAACTTTCAACAAAAAAGATACAAGAGTCTGACGTTCAGATCTTTCTCAAAGGCTACTGTAATGTCAGTTTAAACTCAATTTCTTCATAATTATATAAGATATGCTCTTGCTGCGGATATGTTTATTCTTTCTTTTTGTTAACTGTTCCATTTTGGGGCGGTGTTTTGGGAATACGCTACTGCTGAATTCACCCTTCGATCTTTAAAATATTGTCCCTTCACTTTCAGGCAAATAGGACCATTTTTCAGTGGCCCAACAAAATACTGCTGTTGCCGTTTGTTCGTTTTGTCTCGATTTAGTTGGGTGCACCCCTACGGTATGAGGATTCCAGCATTAATACAATGTAAATTCACGGGATTAAGTACCGACACTTTAGCGCAGTGGGATGAGTGCCGGTACTGTCTCACTCTCAGACCACCCGGTCTGGGTTCGATTACCGTCTGCCCCTAATATAGGAACAAGGACTTTTGCTGACCGTGGCAACAGTGTGATTGGGATCTGCCTTGTTTCTCCCCTAAAGGGACAGGGCCCGCGAGGGCTAGGGATCGAGACAGGGGAGGACATGCTGTGAGTCGATCGCCACACCTTACGGGAACTATATGGTAGCCGGTAAGGGGCCAGTGTGGCCGTTAATCCGAATCGCGGCACCTGAACGCCTGACATATCACAGCGTAACTTTTACATTTGTTTTGACCAAACGTTACCTCTACACGCAAAATATACATTAGATAGGAAGAATAATGCAAAATAATAAAGTTTAGGTTTTTTTTGGCCGTGTCGCATTAAATTTTTGTGTTCGTCACAGTTTTGGGGTCCCTTTTTTCGGGGGGTGGAGGTTAAAATTTTGAACTGAATTTGTATTGTTATTAATTATTTGTTTAAATTGTGTAGTTTTTTAATTATTTAATTCTTCTTTTAAGATTTGTTTTTCTCCTTTTCTTTCGCTTTCTTTTTTAGGGGGTTTGGGTTTGGGTTGGGGGTGGTTGTGGTTGGGATTGTATTAATTTACACTAATGGCTTTGTTTATATTTTTATTCTACTTCTTTATCTATATAGTTTTTTTCCCCTCCATTTTCTTTCCTTTTGAGGGGGGGGGGTAAGGGTTGTGGTTGGGCAGGGGATTGCTCTTCTAGCATTAATACAATGTCATTTCACGGGATTTAGTACGGACACTTGAGGGCAGTGGGATGAGTGCGGGTACTGTCTCACTCTCAGACCACCCGGTCTGGGTTCGATTACGGTCTGCCCCTAATATAGGAACAAGGACTTTTGCTGACCGTGGCAACAGTGTGATTGGGATCTGCCTTGTTTCTCCCCTAAAGGGACAGAGCCCGCGAGGGCTAGGGATTGAGACAGGGGAGGACATGCTGTGAGTCGATCGCCACACCTTACAGGAACTATATGGTAGCCGGTAAGGGGCCAGTGTGGCCGTTAATCCGAATCGCGGCACCTGAACGCCTGACATATCACAGCGTAACTTTTACTTTTTTTCTTCTCTTTTACCAAACATTACCTCTACACGCCAAACATAACTTAGATAGAAAGAATAATGCAAAATAATAACGTTTTGGTTTTATAGGTTTTCCCGGTCAATTTCCAAAAGTGTTCGTTCATTTTCATTTTCAAGAATTCGATTTCGCTCGATTTTTACGCACCAGGGCAAAAGTAGGGTTTCTTTTTCCTTTTTGGAGCATTCAATTTAATTTTGTGGGCAATCAGGACTTTGCTTTTATCATTCGTTTTCGTTAAGGATCATTCTATTTCGTTTTGGTGCATTCAAATCTCAAATGTTTCGTTATTGCATGACATTTTTCGAGTCTTTTCACTTTTATAGCATTCAAATTTAAGAGCGGTGGAGCGCACAAGACATGTGACGGTGTTTTTCCTTTCTTATTCGTTTATGGGCAGTCATTTTCATGAAGTGATAATTCAAATTTAAATGATCTGTAATTTCATCTAAGGTCCTTTTTCATTATATGCTGGCTGCAAACTTTGAAAGTAACAAAGTAATTAAGCTGGATCACAAAGCATAAAAACTTAACAGGATTAATGATTTGTTTTGTTCATTTAATCATTACATTTGTTTAAAACTTTCAACAAAAAAGATACAAGAGTCTGACGTTCAGATCTTTCTCAAAGGCTACTGTAATGTCAGTTTAAACTCAATTTCTTCATAATTCTATAAGATATGCTCTTGCTGCGGATATGTTTATTCTTTCTTTTTGTTAACTGTTCCATTTTGGGGCGGTGTTTTGGGAATACGCTATTGCTGAATTCACCCTTCGATCTTTAAAATATTGTCCCTTCACCTTCAGGCAAATAGAACCATTTTTCAGTGGCCCAACAAAATACTGCTGTTGCCGTTTGTTCGTTTTGTCTCGATTTACTTGGGTGCACCCCTACGGTATGAGGATTCCAGCATTAATACAATGTAAATTCACGGGATTAAGTACCGACACTTTAGCGCAGTGGGATGAGTGCCGGTACTGTACTCTCAGACCACCCGGTCTGGGTTCGATTACCGTCTGCCCCTAATATAGGAACAAGGACTTTTGCTGACCGTGGCAACAGTGTGATTGGGATCTGCCTTGTTTCTCCCCTAAAGGGACAGGGCCCGCGAGGGCTAGGGATCGAGACAGGGGAGGACATGCTGTGAGTCGATCGCCACACCTTACGGGAACTATATGGTAGCCGGTAAGGGGCCAGTGTGGCCGTTAATCCGAATCGCGGCACCTGAACGCCTGACATATCACAGCGTAACTTTTACATTTGTTTTGACCAAACGTTACCTCTACACGCAAAATATACATTAGATAGGAAGAATAATGCAAAATAATAAAGTTTAGGTTTTTTTTTGCCGTGTCGCATTAAATTTTTGTGTTCGTCACAGTTTTGGGGTCCCTTTTTTCGGGGGGTGGAGGTTAAAATTTTGAACTGAATTTGTATTGTTATTAATTATTTGTTTAAATTGTGTAGTTTTTTAATTATTTAATTCTTCTTTTAAGATTTGTTTTTCTCCTTTTCTTTCGCTTTCTTTTTTAGGGGGTTTGGGCTGGGGTTGGGGGTGGTTGTGGTTGGGATTGTATTAATTTACACTAATGGCTTTGTTTATATTTTTATTCTACTTCTTTATCTATATAGTTTTTTTCCCCTCCATTTTCTTTCCTTTTGAGGGGGGGGGGGGGTAAGGGTTGTGGTTGGGCAGGGGATTGCTCTTCTAGCATTAATACAATGTCATTTCACGGGATTTAGTACGGACACTTGAGGGCAGTGGGATGAGTGCGGGTACTGTCTCACTCTCAGACCACCCGGTCTGGGTTCGATTACGGTCTGCCCCTAATATAGGAACAAGGACTTTTGCTGACCGTGGCAACAGTGTGATTGGGATCTGCCTTGTTTCTCCCCTAAAGGGACAGGGCCCGCGAGGGCTAGGGATGGAGACAGGGGAGGACATGCTGTGAGTCGATCGCCACACCTTACGGGAACTATATGGTAGCCGGTAAGGGGCCAGTGTGGCCGTTAATCCGAATCGCGGCACCTGAACGCCTGACATATCACAGCGTAACTTTTACTTTTTTTCTTCTCTTTTACCAAACATTACCTCTACACGCCAAACATAACTTAGATAGAAAGAATAATGCAAAATAATAACGTTTTGGTTTTATAGGTTTTCCCGGTCAATTTCCAAAAGTTTTCGTTCATTTTCATTTTCAAGAATTCGATTTCGCTCGATTTTTACGCACCAGGGCAAAAGTAGGGTTTATTTTTCCTTTTTGGAGCATTCAATTTAATTTTGTGGGCAATCAGGACTTTGCTTTTATCATTCGTTTTCGTTAAGGATCATTCTATTTCGTTTTGGTGCATTCAAATCTCAAATGTTTCGTTATTGCATGACATTTTTCGAGTCTTTTCACTTGTATAGCATTCAAATTTAAGAGCGGTGGAGCGCACAAGACATGTGACGGTGTTTTTCCTTTCTTATTCGTTTATGGGCAGTCATTTTCATGAAGTGATAATTCAAATTTAAATGATCTGTAATTTCATCTAAGGTCCTTTTTCATTATATGCTGGCTGCAAACTTTGAAAGTAACAAAGTAATTAAGCTGGATCACAAAGCATAAAAACTTAACAGGATTAATGATTTGTTTTGTTCATTTAATCATTACATTTGTTTAAAACTTTCAACAAAAAAGATACAAGAGTCTGACGTTCAGATCTTTCTCAAAGGCTACTGTAATGTCAGTTTAAACTCAATTTCTTCATAATTCTATAAGATATGCTCTTGCTGCGGATATGTTTATTCTTTCTTTTTGTTAACTGTTCCATTTTGGGGCGGTGTTTTGGGAATACGCTACTGCTGAATTCACCCTTCGATCTTTAAAATATTGTCCCTTCACTTTCAGGCAAATAGGACCATTTTTCAGTGGCCCAACAAAATACTGCTGTTGCCGTTTGTTCGTTTTGTCTCGATTTAGTTGGGTGCACCCCTACGGTATGAGGATTCCAGCATTAATACAATGTAAATTCACGGGATTAAGTACCGACACTTTAGCGCAGTGGGATGAGTGCCGGTACTGTCTCACTCTCAGACCACCCGGTCTGGGTTCGATTACCGTCTGCCCCTAATATAGGAACAAGGACTTTTGCTGACCGTGGCAACAGTGTGATTGGGATCTGCCTTGTTTCTCCCCTAAAGGGACAGGGCCCGCGAGGGCTAGGGATCGAGACAGGGGAGGACATGCTGTGAGTCGATCGCCACACCTTACGGGAACTATATGGTAGCCGGTAAGGGGCCAGTGTGGCCGTTAATCCGAATCGCGGCACCTGAACGCCTGACATATCACAGCGTAACTTTTACATTTGTTTTGACCAAACGTTACCTCTACACGCAAAATATACATTAGATAGGAAGAATAATGCAAAATAATAAAGTTTAGGTTTTTTTTGCCGTGTCGCATTAAATTTTTGTGTTCGTCACAGTTTTGGGGTCCCTTTTTTCGGGGGGTGGAGGTTAAAATTTTGAACTGAATTTGTATTGTTATTAATTATTTGTTTAAATTGTGTAGTTTTTTAATTATTTAATTCTTCTTTTAAGATTTGTTTTTCTCCTTTTCTTTCGCTTTCTTTTTTAGGGGGTTTGGGTTTGGGTTGGGGGTGGTTGTGGTTGGGATTGTATTAATTTACACTAATGGCTTTGTTTATATTTTTATTCTACTTCTTTATCTATATAGTTTTTTTCCCCTCCATTTTCTTTCCTTTTGAGGGGGGGGGGGTAAGGGTTGTGGTTGGGCAGGGGATTGCTCTTCTAGCATTAATACAATGTCATTTCACGGGATTTAGTACGGACACTTGAGGGCAGTGGGATGAGTGCGGGTACTGTCTCACTCTCAGACCACCCGGTCTGGGTTCGATTACGGTCTGCCCCTAATATAGGAACAAGGACTTTTGCTGACCGTGGCAACAGTGTGATTGGGATCTGCCTTGTTTCTCCCCTAAAGGGACAGGGCCCGCGAGGGCTAGGGATTGAGACAGGGGAGGACATGCTGTGAGTCGATCGCCACACCTTACAGGAACTATATGGTAGCCGGTAAGGGGCCAGTGTGGCCGTTAATCCGAATCGCGGCACCTGAACGCCTGACATATCACAGCGTAACTTTTACTTTTTTTCTTCTCTTTTACCAAACATTACCTCTACACGCCAAACATAACTTAGATAGAAAGAATAATGCAAAATAATAACGTTTTGGTTTTATAGGTTTTCCCGGTCAATTTCCAAAAGTGTTCGTTCATTTTCATTTTCAAGAATTCGATTTCGCTCGATTTTTACGCACCAGGGCAAAAGTAGGGTTTCTTTTTCCTTTTTGGAGCATTCAATTTAATTTTGTGGGCAATCAGGACTTTGCTTTTATCATTCGTTTTCGTTAAGGATCATTCTATTTCGTTTTGGTGCATTCAAATCTCAAATGTTTCGTTATTGCATGACATTTTTCGAGTCTTTTCACTTTTATAGCATTCAAATTTAAGAGCGGTGGAGCGCACAAGACATGTGACGGTGTTTTTCCTTTCTTATTCGTTTATGGGCAGTCATTTTCATGAAGTGATAATTCAAATTTAAATGATCTGTAATTTCATCTAAGGTCCTTTTTCATTATATGCTGGCTGCAAACTTTGAAAGTAACAAAGTAATTAAGCTGGATCACAAAGCATAAAAACTTAACAGGATTAATGATTTGTTTTGTTCATTTAATCATTACATTTGTTTAAAACTTTCAACAAAAAAGATACAAGAGTCTGACGTTCAGATCTTTCTCAAAGGCTACTGTAATGTCAGTTTAAACTCAATTTCTTCATAATTCTATAAGATATGCTCTTGCTGCGGATATGTTTATTCTTTCTTTTTGTTAACTGTTCCATTTTGGGGCGGTGTTTTGGGAATACGCTATTGCTGAATTCACCCTTCGATCTTTAAAATATTGTCCCTTCACCTTCAGGCAAATAGAACCATTTTTCAGTGGCCCAACAAAATACTGCTGTTGCCGTTTGTTCGTTTTGTCTCGATTTACTTGGGTGCACCCCTACGGTATGAGGATTCCAGCATTAATACAATGTAAATTCACGGGATTAAGTACCGACACTTTAGCGCAGTGGGATGAGTGCCGGTACTGTACTCTCAGACCACCCGGTCTGGGTTCGATTACCGTCTGCCCCTAATATAGGAACAAGGACTTTTGCTGACCGTGGCAACAGTGTGATTGGGATCTGCCTTGTTTCTCCCCTAAAGGGACAGGGCCCGCGAGGGCTAGGGATCGAGACAGGGGAGGACATGCTGTGAGTCGATCGCCACACCTTACGGGAACTATATGGTAGCCGGTAAGGGGCCAGTGTGGCCGTTAATCCGAATCGCGGCACCTGAACGCCTGACATATCACAGCGTAACTTTTACATTTGTAAAACGTTACCTCTACACGCAAAATATACATTAGATAGGAAGAATAATGCAAAATAATAAAGTTTAGGTTTTTTTTTGCCGTGTCGCATTAAATTTTTGTGTTCGTCACAGTTTTGGGGTCCCTTTTTTCGGGGGGTGGAGGTTAAAATTTTGAACTGAATTTGTATTGTTATTAATTATTTGTTTAAATTGTGTAGTTTTTTAATTATTTAATTCTCCTTTTAAGATTTGTTTTTCTTCTTTTCTTTCGCTTTCTTTTTTAGGGGGTTTGGGTTTGGGTTGGGGGTGGTTGTGGTTGGGATTGTATTAATTTACACTAATGGCTTTGTTTATATTTTTATTCTACTTCTTTATCTATATAGTTTTTTTCCCCTCCATTTTCTTTCCTTTTGAGGGGGGGGGGGGTAAGGGTTGTGGTTGGGCAGGGGATTGCTCTTCTAGCATTAATACAATGTCATTTCACGGGATTTAGTACGGACACTTGAGGGCAGTGGGATGAGTGCGGGTACTGTCTCACTCTCAGACCACCCGGTCTGGGTTCGATTACGGTCTGCCCCTAATATAGGAACAAGGACTTTTGCTGACCGTGGCAACAGTGTGATTGGGATCTGCCTTGTTTCTCCCCTAAAGGGACAGGGCCCGCGAGGGCTAGGGATTGAGACAGGGGAGGACATGCTGTGAGTCGATCGCCACACCTTACAGGAACTATATGGTAGCCGGTAAGGGGCCAGTGTGGCCGTTAATCCGAATCGCGGCACCTGAACGCCTGACATATCACAGCGTAACTTTTACTTTTTTTCTTCTCTTTTACCAAACATTACCTCTACACGCCAAACATAACTTAGATAGAAAGAATAATGCAAAATAATAACGTTTTGGTTTTATAGGTTTTCCCGGTCAATTTCCAAAAGTTTTCGTTCATTTTCATTTTCAAGAATTCGATTTCGCTCGATTTTTACGCACCAGGGCAAAAGTAGGGTTTCTTTTTCCTTTTTGGAGCATTCAATTTAATTTTGTGGGCAATCAGGACTTTGCTTTTATCATTCGTTTTCGTTAAGGATCATTCTATTTCGTTTTGGTGCATTCAAATCTCAAATGTTTCGTTATTGCATGACATTTTTCGAGTCTTTTCACTTTTATAGCATTCAAATTTAAGAGCGGTGGAGCGCACAAGACATGTGACGGTGTTTTTCCTTTCTTATTCGTTTATGGGCAGTCATTTTCATGAAGTGATAATTCAAATTTAAATGATCTGTAATTTCATCTAAGGTCCTTTTTCATTATATGCTGGCTGCAAACTTTGAAAGTAACAAAGTAATTAAGCTGGATCACAAAGCATAAAAACTTAACAGGATTAATGATTTGTTTTGTTCATTTAATCATTACATTTGTTTAAAACTTTCAACAAAAAAGATACAAGAGTCTGACGTTCAGATCTTTCTCAAAGGCTACTGTAATGTCAGTTTAAACTCAATTTCTTCATAATTCTATAAGATATGCTCTTGCTGCGGATATGTTTATTCTTTCTTTTTGTTAACTGTTCCATTTTGGGGCGGTGTTTTGGGAATACGCTATTGCTGAATTCACCCTTCGATCTTTAAAATATTGTCCCTTCACTTTCAGGCAAATAGGACCATTTTTCAGTGGCCCAACAAAATACTGCTGTTGCCGTTTGTTCGTTTTGTCTCGATTTACTTGGGTGCACCCCTACGGTATGAGGATTCCAGCATTAATACAATGTAAATTCACGGGATTAAGTACCGACACTTTAGCGCAGTGGGATGAGTGCCGGTACTGTCTCACTCTCAGACCACCCGGTCTGGGTTCGATTACCGTCTGCCCCTAATATAGGAACAAGGACTTTTGCTGACCGTGGCAACAGTGTGATTGGGATCTGCCTTGTTTCTCCCCTAAAGGGACAGGGCCCGCGAGGGCTAGGGATCGAGACAGGGGAGGACATGCTGTGAGTCGATCGCCACACCTTACGGGAACTATATGGTAGCCGGTAAGGGGCCAGTGTGGCCGTTAATCCGAATCGCGGCACCTGAACGCCTGACATATCACAGCGTAACTTTTACATTTGTTTTGACCAAACGTTACCTCTACACGCAAAATATACATTAGATAGGAAGAATAATGCAAAATAATAAAGTTTAGGTTTTTTTTTTGCCGTGTCGCATTAAATTTTTGTGTTCGTCACAGTTTTGGGGTCCCTTTTTTCGGGGGGTGGAGGTTAAAATTTTGAACTGAATTTGTATTGTTATTAATTATTTGTTTAAATTGTGTAGTTTTTTAATTATTTAATTCTTCTTTTAAGATTTGTTTTTCTCCTTTTCTTTCGCTTTCTTTTTTAGGGGGTTTGGGCTGGGGTTGGGGGTGGTTGTGGTTGGGATTGTATTAATTTACACTAATGGCTTTGTTTATATTTTTATTCTACTTCTTTATCTATATAGTTTTTTTCCCCTCCATTTTCTTTCCTTTTGGGGGGGGGGGGGGTAAGGGTTGTGGTTGGGCAGGGGATTGCTCTTCTAGCATTAATACAATGTCATTTCACGGGATTTAGTACGGACACTTGAGGGCAGTGGGATGAGTGCGGGTACTGTCTCACTCTCAGACCACCCGGTCTGGGTTCGATTACGGTCTGCCCCTAATATAGGAACAAGGACTTTTGCTGACCGTGGCAACAGTGTGATTGGGATCTGCCTTGTTTCTCCCCTAAAGGGACAGGGCCCGTGAGGGCTAGGGATTGAGACAGGGGAGGACATGCTGTGAGTCGATCGCCACACCTTACAGGAACTATATGGTAGCCGGTAAGGGGCCAGTGTGGCCGTTAATCCGAATCGCGGCACCTGAACGCCTGACATATCACAGCGTAACTTTTACTTTTTTTCTTCTCTTTTACCAAACATTACCTCTACACGCCAAACATAACTTAGATAGAAAGAATAATGCAAAATAATAACGTTTTGGTTTTATAGGTTTTCCCGGTCAATTTCCAAAAGTGTTCGTTCATTTTCATTTTCAAGAATTCGATTTCGCTCGATTTTTACGCACCAGGGCAAAAGTAGGGTTTCTTTTTCCTTTTTGGAGCATTCAATTTAATTTTGTGGGCAATCAGGACTTTGCTTTTATCATTCGTTTTCGTTAAGGATCATTCTATTTCGTTTTGGTGCATTCAAATCTCAAATGTTTCGTTATTGCATGACATTTTTCGAGTCTTTTCACTTTTATAGCATTCAAATTTAAGAGCGGTGGAGCGCACAAGACATGTGACGGTGTTTTTCCTTTCTTATTCGTTTATGGGCAGTCATTTTCATGAAGTGATAATTCAAATTTAAATGATCTGTAATTTCATCTAAGGTCCTTTTTCATTATATGCTGGCTGCAAACTTTGAAAGTAACAAAGTAATTAAGCTGGATCACAAAGCATAAAAACTTAACAGGATTAATGATTTGTTTTGTTCATTTAATCATTACATTTGTTTAAAACTTTCAACAAAAAAGATACAAGAGTCTGACGTTCAGATCTTTCTCAAAGGCTACTGTAATGTCAGTTTAAACTCAATTTCTTCATAATTCTATAAGATATGCTCTTGCTGCGGATATGTTTATTCTTTCTTTTTGTTAACTGTTCCATTTTGGGGCGGTGTTTTGGGAATACGCTATTGCTGAATTCACCCTTCGATCTTTAAAATATTGTCCCTTCACTTTCAGGCAAATAGGACCATTTTTCAGTGGCCCAACAAAATACTGCTGTTGCCGTTTGTTCGTTTTGTCTCGATTTACTTGGGTGCACCCCTACGGTATGAGGATTCCAGCATTAATACAATGTAAATTCACGGGATTAAGTACCGACACTTTAGCGCAGTGGGATGAGTGCCGGTACTGTCTCACTCTCAGACCACCCGGTCTGGGTTCGATTACCGTCTGCCCCTAATATAGGAACAAGGACTTTTGCTGACCGTGGCAACAGTGTGATTGGGATCTGCCTTGTTTCTCCCCTAAAGGGACAGGGCCCGCGAGGGCTAGGGATCGAGACAGGGGAGGACATGCTGTGAGTCGATCGCCACACCTTACGGGAACTATATGGTAGCCGGTAAGGGGCCAGTGTGGCCGTTAATCCGAATCGCGGCACCTGAACGCCTGACATATCACAGCGTAAC
>JAMKCF010000328.1:27500-30024 GCA_023634235.1 Pisaster brevispinus | reverse complement strand
CCCTACCCCCTATAGTAGCACCAACACCTTATGGATTGGGGGCGACCGGTCGTTCGAACCGAACCGCCGGACTCCGGACCCAAAGTAACTCTTCGAGTTGGGGCGCCAAGGGCCTCGTGGGTGCCAGCACCCACGAACCCGCTTGCTCCGAAGAGGACCCATTCTCGGAACGCAGCGGGCGCCGCCAAAATCCGACCGTACCTCTTGAGGACTTTTTTGGTCGTGACACGAGCCTTTTTCCCAAAGCTCGGAGAACTCCCTTATTTGTCCGCAAACTGGGCCACTTTTTGGCAAAAGTCCGAGGATTTTGCCGATTTCACTCCGGGAGCGTGCGCGGCCGTTTTTTGGCCGTGCCAGACCCACAATTTTTTTCCTCGCCCGGTGAATTTTTTTTCCGAGAACCAATTTTTCCCGAAAATTTTTCCAAGTCCAAATATATATATTTTTTTTTTTTCCCCCCAACCCACACCCAATTTTTTTTTTTTTTTTTCTTTTCCCCAACTTCACTCCAGGAGCGTGCCCCGCCAAGAATTAGCCGTGACACAACGGTTAATTTTTTTTCCTCCTCCTTCCACAACGGGACTGGGTTAGGTGTACTCCCTGTGCCCACCCGGCACCCAGGCCCGGCCGTCCATGGGGCACGGCTCACCCTCGCTTGTCCAGTCCGCTGGGATCTCACGGAGTCGGGCACCGTGAAGGCAAGGCCAGGCCGTGGGGAGCGGAGCTCCGCCGGGCCCCACGGGCCAGTCCCTCCGCACTCCTCCAACTCCGTACTTTGCCGTCCTCCGGGAGGGCCCTCCCTGCACCCAGGCCGGGCCGTCCATGGGGCCTATGGACACGGCACACCCTCGCTTGTCCAGTCCGCTGGGATCTGCCGGAGTCGGGCACCGTGAAGGCAAGGCCAGGCCGTGGGGAGCGGGGCTCCGCCGGGCCCCACGGGCCAGTCCCTCCGCACTCCTCCAACTCCGTACTTTGCCGTCCTCCGGGAGGGCCCTCCCTGCACCCAGGCCGGGCCGTCCATGGGGCCTATGGACACGGCACACCCTCGCTTGTCCAGTCCGCTGGGATCTCCCGGAGTCGGGCACCGTGAAGGCAAGGCCTGGCCGTGGGGAGCGGTGCTCCGCCGTGCCCCACGGGCCAGTCCCTCCGCACTCCTCCAACTCCGTACTTTGCCGTCCTCCGGGAGGGCCCTCCCTGCACCCAGGCCGGGCCGTCCTCGGGGCCTATGGACACGGCACACCCTCGCTTGTCCAGTCCGCTGGGATCTCACGGAGTCGGGCACCGTGAAGGCAAGGCCAGGCCGTGGGGAGCGGTGCTCCGCCGGGCCCCACGGGCCAGTCCCTCCGCACTCCTCCAACTCCGTACTTTGCCGTCCTCCGGGAGGGCCCTCCCTGCACCCAGGCCGGGCCGTCCTCGGGGCCTATGGACACGGCACACCCTCGCTTGTCCAGTCCGCTGGGATCTCACGGAGTCGGGCACCGTGAAGGCAAGGCCAGGCCGTGGGGAGCGGGGCTCCGCCGTGCCCCACGGGCCAGTCCCTCCGCACTCCTCCAACTCCGTACTTTGCCGTCCTCCGGGAGGGCCCTCCCTGCACCCAGGCCGGGCCGTCCTCGGGGCCTATGGACACGGCACACCCTCGCTTGTCCAGTCCGCTGGGATCTGCCGGAGTCGGGCACCGTGAAGGCAAGGCCAGGCCGTGGGGACCGGTGCTCCGCCGGGCCCCACGGGCCAGTCCCTCCGCACTCCTCCAACTCCGTACTTTGCCGTCCTCCGGGAGGGCCCTCCCTGCACCCAGGCCGGGCCGTCCATGGGGCCTATGGACACGGCACACCCTCGCTTGTCCAGTCCGCTGGGATCTCACGGAGTCGGGCACCGTGAAGGCAAGGCCAGGCCGTGGGGAGCGGTGCTCCGCCGTGCCCCACGGGCCAGTCCCTCCGCACTCCTCCAACTCCGTACTTTGCCGTCCTCCGGGAGGGCCCTCCCTGCACCCAGGCCGGGCCGTCCTCGGGGCCTATGGACACGGCACACCCTCGCTTGTCCAGTCCGCTGGGATCTCACGGAGTCGGGCACCGTGAAGGCAAGGCCAGGCCGTGGGGAGCGGTGCTCCGCCGGGCCCCACGGGCCAGTCCCTCCGCACTCCTCCAACTCCGTACTTTGCCGTCCTCCGGGAGGGCCCTCCCTGCACCCAGGCCGGGCCGTCCTCGGGGCCTATGGACACGGCACACCCTCGCTTGTCCAGTCCGCTGGGATCTCACGGAGTCGGGCACCGTGAAGGCAAGGCCAGGCCGTGGGGAGCGGGGCTCCGCCGTGCCCCACGGGCCAGTCCCTCCGCACTCCTCCAACTCCGTACTTTGCCGTCCTCCGGGAGGGCCCTCCCTGCACCCAGGCCGGGCCGTCCTCGGGGCCTATGGACACGGCACACCCTCGCTTGTCCAGTCCGCTGGGATCTCACGGAGTCGGGCACCGTGAAGGCAAGGCCAGGCCGTGGGGAGCGGTGCTCCGCCGGGCCCCACGGGCCAGTCCC